>BPVZ01000058.1:1172402-1185076 GCA_020521535.1 Rubroshorea leprosula | reverse complement strand
TGAATTTGGGGAGGATATATTTGAATTTGAGGGTTAAAACCCATATCCACCTTTTTTTCTTTTTTTTCTTTTTTTAACAAATATAAATTCATTTTGGATATAGAATCTTTTTAAATTGTGGTGGTTAATGAGTTAAATATATATATTAATATGAAAATTTTATTTTAATATTATTGATATTTGGATGTATTTTATAAGATTTTATATAATTTTTATTTTTTGTGTAGTAAAAATTTTATGAGTAAATTGTAGAGATCAGAAACAAGAGGATTAACTTGCACAAAATCTAGAAATTAGGGACCAAAAATGCTATTTTGCCATCAATCAAAATTGCTTAAAAGGCCAAACGCTGGGAGCTTTACTAAAGGTGTCCGTACCTTATTGAGGGTGTTGATCCTATATGCGATTTTCAGCAAGTCTGCGCTTGTTTTTATTATTTTGGTGGGGTCTTATGTATATTTTAATTAATCTTTTTTAAAATCCTATAAATAATCATCCAAGTGAAGAATTAAAAGAGTCTCTTGGAGGCTAATGACACCCTTTTCAGCGCTCTTGCAAATCAAAATAAAGATTCATTAATAATAAAATATCAAAGACGTTGATAAAAATATATATATAAATATATCAAAGATATTTTGGCTTCTCAAAAAAAAAAATATATCAAAGATTTCAATTTTTTCTTTTGTTTTTTTTAAAATTATTTTTATCTTTTATTTGATATTTTTATATTTATAACTATAATTTCAAATTTTATTTCTTTTATTATGAACTAATTTATTCTATTAGGACTATGATATAATCTAATTAATTTATTATAAATTTTATGATTTTTATATTTTCAATTAAAAATGATTTGCATGATGAGTTTTTATTGTTATATTTAAAGCTTTAAAAGATTGATCACCTTTTGATTGATTTTGTGATTTCTGCATAAATTAGAGAAAGAATTGCATAAATTAAATCAATAATAATATCAATCGTGTGTTAAATTATGAGATTAAAAGGTAATTAGTGTCGTATATGGTAGTGAAGTAAGAGAAAAGAGTTGAAAACTCTTCCTTCTTAAGTTAGAGGTTTTTACATTAACTAATGCTCGCTAGTTTATTTTAAATTATATGCAAATATCATTAATTTAACAAATAAATGAAGAATTAACTTAATTTGAGAAAATTAGTTAACTAATTTAAGGAAATCCATCATCATATGTAATAACATTCAACAAATTACATTTGAAAGTATATTGATTATGGTGAAATCAATTTTTTAGTATGTCATATCTTAATTAATTTTATTTTAATTGTTATTTTTTTCTTATTATTTTTAATTAAAGTTTCTTTTTTTTGTTGTTCAAATAATTAAATTAATTATTTTTAATATTTAATTAATCATAATTCTTGTAAATTTTATACTTTTTCATCATTATATTATTTAGAGCAATTAGTACAGTCACTCTAAAATCATAAAATCTTTATTAGGAATTAAACTCAGAGCTCAAACTATATAATCTCAAACAATTAATAATCCTAACGTATTAAAACAAACTTGTACTTTGGCTAGATATAAGTGAACACTGACCAGCTGTTAAAGAAAAAAAATTCAACCAAATTAAACACGCCCTTTGGTTTTCTACCAAAAATGAATTAATGTTCCCAATTCTTTAATTCCACTTTTGACACCTTCTCCACGTGTTCCATGTGAGTTGATTATATAAGTAGAATGGTCCCAAGAACTAAAACGAAGAACCATAAGTTTTGGTAGAGGGTCCCCTCAACTTCTTTGTATTTGTACTTATCTCTTTCAAGATGATGTTTTTTGGTGGAGGGCCCCCTCAGCTTCTCTGTGCACTAGTAATTTTATTGCATACAGGAAGTGTTGTTGGATTCAATTCAACAGCCGGAGCCACTGAGGTTGGGTGCATGGAGAGGGAAAGACGAGCACTTCTCATGTTTAAACAAAGTCTGGTTAATAAGCATGGTGTGCTTTCCACATGGGGAAGTGAGGAATGGAGAAAGGATTGTTGCAGCTGGACAGGAGTCAAATGTAGCAACAGAACTGGGCACGTAACTTGGCTTGATCTCTATAATAAATCTTTATATGGTAAGCTAAGTCCTTCTCTGTTTGAATTACAGCATTTAACTCATTTGGACCTCGGTGGGAATTATTTTGGTTCTAGCCACATTCCAGAGTCAATTAGTTCACTTAAGCGATTAAAGTATCTTGACCTTTCTGGTACTATTTTAAGTGGATCTCTTCCTAGTTTGTTAGGAAACCTCACAAGTTTGCGTTTCCTTGATCTAAGTTTTAATGGATTTCGCAATGTTGAAAATCTTGAGTGGCTTTCTCATCTTTCTTCTTTGAAATACCTTGATCTGAGTGAAACCAACCTTAGTAAGGTTAATAACTGGCTGCAGGTGGTTAATAAGCTTCCTCTTATAACCAACCTAAAGCTTAGTCATTGTAGTCTTTTAGGTGTGGTTCCTCAACCCCTCCCCATGGTCAATACTTCTACTTCTCTTGCTGTCCTTGACTTATCGGATAATTACTTGACTGCTTCCATGTTCCAGTGGCTTTTCAACTTTAGCAATGGCCTTGTCCATCTCAACCTATCTAGAAATCAGTTACAAGGTTTGATTCCAGAAGCTTTTGGTAACATGATTTTCCTAGAACAACTAAATCTCAGGGGTAATCAATTTGAAGGTGGGATTCAAAAATCCTTTGGGAATATGTGCAAATTAAGGCTTCTAGAGCTGTCCTCTAACAATCTCAAAGCAATGCTTCCTGACTTCTTTGGTAACTTATCCGGATGTCTAGACCTTGCCTTGGAGACTTTGTACATGGACAACAACAGATTCGTGGGACCCTTGCCTGATGCAATTAGAAACTTTTCGTCATTGAAGGTGTTATCTCTTTCAAACAATACCCTAAACGGGACTGTATCCAACAGCATTGGACTCTTGTCCAAGCTTGAGGAATTAGATATCAGTGAAAATTCTTTTAATGGGGTGATCACTGAGGCACATTTTTTAAAGCTCTCCAAGTTAAAAATGTTGAAAATGTCTTCTAATTTTCTGGCTTTCAATAGTAGCCTTGACTGGATTCCTCCTTTCCAATTGGATGAAATATTTCTCCGTTCTTGCAAGTTAGGTCCAAAATTTCCAAAATGGTTACACACTCAAAGAGACTTCTTGTCTCTTGATATCTCGAGTAACAGAATTTCAGATAGCATTCCCAATTGGTTTTGGGACTTATCTTCTAGAGCAGATTCTGTAGATATTTCTTCCAACTGCATTTATGGAATTCTGCCAGATTTGTCAATGAAGTTTTCTGGTCATCCAGGGATAGATTTGAGTCAAAATAAGTTGGGGGGTCCATTGCCACTATTCCCTGCTAATACCTTGTGGATATCACTCTCCAGCAATGAGTTTTCTGGGAATATTTCTTCTCTTTGTTCTGTAACTGGTAAGACCCTTAAGGTCCTTGATCTTTCATTCAATCAACTATCTGGAGAGCTTCCTGACTGTGTGGTGAGTTGGTCACATTTAGTGATTTTGAATTTGGCTCACAATCATTTTTTTGGGAAAATTTCAAGCTCCATTGGATCTCTTAATTGGCTTGAAGCGTTTTCTTTGCGCAACAACAACTTCTCTGGCGAAATGCCTTGGTCTTTAGGAGACTGCACTTCCTTGGAATTTTTGGACTTGAGTCATAATAATTTCTCGGGACTTGTACCAGACTGGATTGGAGGAAGATTGGCTGATCTAAATTACCTTCTCTTGGGATCCAATAATTTCCATGGAGATATCCCCTTACAGCTATGCCAATTGACCAAAATTGTGCTGCTGGACTTCTCTAGCAACAATCTCTCTGGAAACATACCATGGTGCATTCATAACATGACTGCCTTAACCAAAAAGGAGAATTCAGTCAATAATTATTTATATTTACATGGATTTATCAATGGGGATATCTTTATTGGATATGCTCATGTTAATAAAGCGTTCATTATGTGGAAAGGAACAGAATACGAGTTTGCAAAAAATCTCATGAGTCTGAGGCTCATTGATCTTTCAAGCAACAATTTGACTGGAGAAATTCCACGGCAAATATGTAGTCTCATTGCACTGGTGCAATTGAATTTATCAAGAAATCAATTGACAGGAAGGATTCCAGCAGGTATAGGACAGATGAGAAGCTTAGAATCACTTGATCTGTCACGAAACCAGCTTTCAGGTCATCTTCCTTCAAGCATGTCCCAATTAAGTTTTCTCAATACCTTGAACTTGTCAAATAACAACTTTTATGGGAGAATTCCGTTTGGCACCCAATTGCAGAGCTTTCCTGCTTATGCATTTGCTGGTAATTCTGCACTATGTGGGCCTCCGCTAACACCAACATGCCCGGGAGATGTGAAACCTTTGGCTGGTGGTGGTAGAGATATCCAAGATGATGGGGACGAATTCTGGAAAGGGTTTAAACCCAGCATGGAACTCGGAATGGCTTTTGGGTTTTTGGTAGTTCTGGCTTTAAAGTTGGATCATCCATGGAAACATGTCTATATCCTGCTGTTCAACTACATGAAAATTCCCCTTAGCAACTTGAAGGACTACCTCTGTTTGATTGTGGTAGCACTTTGTTTGATCGTAACGGTGAATGCTACCAGATTGCGTAGAAAGTTGAAGTTTTAAGATCCATCACTCTTTCTCTGTGGTGTGGAGAAGTGGGTATGTATCATGTTTGTTTATGCTATCTTGTTGATTAAGAGCATTACTTCATTGAATAACAAATCCACCTCTGATTGTTGTTTTCCAGGTTCAAAATGTTTGTTAAGGCTTCAGCCTTCAAGGACTCAACTTCTCGGGTGACATGAAATGTCACCGTGTCTTTTCAACCCTCACAGGATTCCACGTGGCTTCCTTTCTACGTTGTGTTTTTTTTTTTTTTGGTGTTTCAATATATGTGCTCTGTTATGTTGTGTTCTGAAACTCTGAATGGATGGTTTATGTCTTGTGTTGTATAAGCTTTCATCCACTCGTGTTGGATGGCTTGTTTTGTTTTCCTTGAGTGCAATATTTCAATAAAAACAGCTATGCAAATCACTTAGTCATAAACTAATCCTTTCTTTTGTATTTCAGTATTAGCTATACAATAATATAACCCTCTTTGCCTGTTTTCATATTTGAATCTGAGGGTTTTAATATAAAAGCTTTATAAAAATAAGAATTTACGTTTATATAAAAGTTTATTCAATAAATTAAGATATAAATAATCTAATAATTTATGATATTAAAAATTATTTGATAATTCGTGCATATAAACAGAAATAAAAGAAAATAATCTCTAATTGATCGTTTATATAAAAGTTTATTCAATAAATTAAGATATAAATAATCTAATAATTTATGATATTAAAAATTATTTGATAATTCGTGCATATTATTAATCATTAAATTAGAAAAGATCCTTAATTTTAGAAAAGATCCTTAATTTTAGAGGACTCTTATTATGTTTTGTAATTTAGTTCAAATTTAAACATGCAAAATATCATATTTTTACAATATATATATATATATATTAAAAAAACTTTAACGAAATAGTGTTTGTATATTATGGCAGTACGTTTGATATATTTTTTAATCGAAACCAACCGGTTGAACAAACACGTCAATCTCATTTGAGAGGATATCTCCTTATAGCAAAGAAGGGAATACCACTAAGGTTGTCATCAAGACGGCATTGCTTACAATATTTTCCTTTGCACACGTCTTGCCCAAACTCCGTAAAAGGTATGTTTTTCATCACTTTATATGAAACTTTCATCTCCAACTCCTAATTGTTGTGGTTTTAATGGTCCAATATCCAGAATCAAAGCAATTAAAGCAATGAAAGACACAATCAATCACCTAAAAACAGAATAAGCAAGCAAGTAAAATAAAAAGAGGACACCAGAATTTTTACATGGAAAACCTAAATGAGAAAAATCATGAAGCATTTGCTCAAATGAAAAACAATTCATTATTAAAAATAGATTACAAATTTTAGATCACAATTCGAATCTCTTAAAATTCTAGCATCAACAAGAGAGATTTTCTCTCAATCTCACTCTATTTTCTGCACTGTTTTCCCACTCTGTTTTCACGCTTTCACCAATCTGCACTCTTTTAAATTTTAAACAAGAGTTAAAATAAGGAGCTTTTGGATACAAGAATAGTAGAACTTTCCTATCAAGGACTAACATGTCAACATATCCAAAGTTGGAGGAGTCCACTTTGCTTTTCCCATTTTCTTCAAGAATTGGAAATGTCCGCGTCGGGGTCCACTGTTCATCTTCAAAACCAAACCTTCCAAGTTTCTGCCATTCGCCATGCACTCAAGGTGCACCTTCATTGTTGAGCCACCCAACTTGGGAGGGCTAGCTAGCTCAACACTAATAACATGGGAGTTGAAAACTTAGCGAATAATTTGGTATCACCACAATTGAGGCGAATATATCACATAAATAAACCAAATCAACGAAACTCAGTTATTAAGTAATCAAGTTTAAAAAACTAAATTTAAAATTCAAAGAATCTACATTTAATGATAGGCAATTCTGAACCAATGAATTTAAGGCATAAAAGCTTAGATAAAATCAGTCCATGATTTAGACACATACTATAACTCACAAATAGACAATTAAAATGTAGTCAAAATTTCAATTGAAATACAAATTCCTTTTGACTAGCCAAAAATAGCAATTTAAAACGCACAATCCAAAACCAATAAAATCATTTAAATTAAAAATCGACCGGTAACAAACAAGTTTCAATCAACTCCTTCAAGCTAATTTCGTTAAGTAAAGCAAAACTCAAAATCATTTAAAAGATCTGGATGATAACAGTGAGACGATGAATTTCAACTTAATACTAAGTCAGATCCTGTTGAAAATAACCATTGTGTTTCAGAACATATCAATTACCAGACAGAAAGTCACCAAATAAAATTCCTGAAATCAAAACTAGAAAAAGAGGGATGAGAATGTTGCAGCAAGCCTGCACAAAGAAATGCAACAAGCAAACCATGTACATATGAAAAAGAACAAACCTCATTTAGGCGGTGTTCCAAATGTCACTAATTGCCAATGTCTAGAACTGTTTGTTCTGAATTGCAATTCGAACACATAAACTCACCTCCGTGTACATAATAGAAGCAAACAAAAAAGAGCAAAAAATTCATTGAATTAGCCAAGCCAAGAGCTCCAGGGTCATCCATATCTTTACTCCAAAATAATAGATTCAGAATCTGATAATCCCAGCAATACGTCATTACTCAAGAAAACTAAGTTTCTACCCCTGAAAACTTGTAACATGATAGTACTATATTATGTACAAAGTTTGAGTTAAGGGACACCAAGAAAATTAAATCATAACTGGGGTAAAAACTGAGAAAAATCACTTCAACATATGTCCCTTAGATCATGAATCGTATCTTCCAACTAATACATTCATCACAGGAACAAAAAATTAGATAATATTTTACCTGAAAATGTTAGTGGATGCATCTAATACATATTTCTTGCTGACCCATCTCCACTTTCTTGCAGAGTTCCTGTTACCAAATTCACTGTTGGAGATCTATAAATTCCTGGAATTTAGAGCAATTAAAGCAACAGTACCGATTCTAAAAATTCATGTCAAACGGTAAGAAACAGAAAAAAAAAAAAAAAAACAGAAAAAGAAAAAGAAAAGACAAACATGGATGGCGAATAAAATTTCTGACGATTCAGTACGCCAGAGAGAGAAGGATGAGATTTCAAAGGAGTAAAGGTGTAAATAAAGATAGTAATTTTATAATTTTTTTTATTTAAGGATGTTAATTTTATCAAATTCTAAATAAGAAAGCTAATTTTTGATTTTTTCTATTTAAAGATGTCAACTTTTAATTTTTTCTATTTAAGAATACTAACTTTCAATATTTTGGTTAAAAAATTCATTTGTCACATTAGTATTATTATCCAATTAATGTTTAAATAAAAAAAGTTTAAAGTTAGTATCCTTAAGTAGAAAAAATTAAAAATCAACATCTTTAAATAAAAAAAATTAAAAATTAATATTTTTATTTAAAAACTAATAAAATTAATAATTTTAAATAAAAAAATATAAAATTAATATCCTTATTTATACCTTTTTCTCGATTTCAAAGCGAGGAAGTACGAAGAGGAGGGTGTTTTGGCCATCGGACTTCGGAGGCTGCGAGGAGGAAGCTGAGGGGCCTTTGGACTGTTGGTATTAATTAATGAATTGCTAAAAATGTGGTTGTAATGTGTAAAATGGGTCGTAATGGGAAAAATCCATTTAGACCGATGGGAGTTGGATCAAATTTCCCAATTTGGATAGAGTTGCGCTGCTCAACTTGGGCCAAGACCCACGCTGCGTAGCCTCGTCGGTGTAGCATTCTTGTATTGGCTTGGGCTGTTAGATTGGCTCAAAAACGTGGCGACAGTTGCACAACACACAGTAAGACTATGCTTATTGCTGCACATATTTTTGATAAGTATATATAATTTTAAATAATTAATTATAATATTTGGAAAAAAACTGCATGTAAATTAATTTTAATTTATTAAATATTAAAAATCAATTATTTTTTAATTATTAACTATTTTTAATGATTAAATTAATAAAATATTAATAAAATTGTGTCGCCTTTTGTCTGTGCGAGTCATAACACAGGCTACATGTACAGCCACACGTTAGTAACAGATAACCTACTCCACAAGGCAAAGCGAGAGACAGGCCAACAGCGGAGAATCACGGAAGAGAATTGACGTTTTTTTTACCGGAATATAGAAAAGTGCAGTTAATTACCGTGTCAATAATTTCTGGCCTCTTTTGGCTTTAATTTCTCACCCTTCGTCTTTAATTAGCCTCTATTTCAGAACTTAATAAGCTTAATTATATCTCTGTGTCGATGCTCAAAACTCTATAAGTTCTGTAGGTTTTATTAGCAGGTAAACATGCCATACTTCTTTCACCAATTTGCTCTATATCATATTTAGATAATCAGTTCTAGTATTGGGTCAGGTGGTGACGCTTTTTTCTTTTCCCTTTTTTATCTTTTAAGTTGAGAATGATACAAATTGGTATAGTTACGATCTCGTTCCGCGAGATCAAGGAGTCTTTCTCCATCCCTGTCCTTGTGAGAATTTTTAACGAGAGGTTAATTTTACCTTCTATCTCTGTTTTTTGTAGGGATCTCATTTCATATCAATTAATATTAAAATATAAATTTTTTACATATAATTAATTAATATTTAATTATAATGAATAAAATTCTAAAAATTCAAATATAATTAACTAAAATTTTTAAATATAAAATTAAATATAAATTATCCAAATATAAATAAAAATCAATCTAACGTAAATAGGTAAAAGGTTAATAATGGGTTGGGTTGGGTTGAATGGGGTAAAATTGGGTTAAATTTAATTTTTATTGAATTGAGTTTGGCTCATTTGCCACTGTTGAAGGGTATAAGGGGTGGTATGCTTCTAAATTTGATTTAGGGTAATAATCAAGTTTAAGGGGTATTTTGGATGATTTATCTCTGAGTAATTTGAAATTAAATCACATCAGATCTCATAAGAGAGAAAAATCTCTTATAGTGTGTTTTCTCATTTACAAAATTTGAATTCAAGATCTTATTTAAAAAAAAATAAACTCCTTTCACTTGCACTAATAAATCATTGGCTTAAGGAAAAATTAGTATCAAAGTTATCAAGGTCTACATAAGAAAAGTTGAGAGGAAACTTTTTCTCTTCAACAAGTGTAAGAAGAAAAATTTTTCGATTATGAGTTATATTAAGAAAAATAAAAATAAAAAATATCATTTTTACCCTCTTTTGTTATAATATTAATTTCTAAAAATACATAAATAACTTTATATGGAAGAAAAGTCAAGAAAATTTTAGAGAAAAAAAAATCTCTTAATGTCTTTTTTTATATTTATAAAACTTAAACTTGAAATCTTATTTAAGAGAAATCGAATTCTTTTCGTTTATACTAACAAATTATTGGTTATACAAAAAATTAGTATAAAAGTTATCAAGTAGGTCTAGATAAAAAAAGTTAAGGAAAAACTTTTTCCCTTAAAAGTGTAAGAAAAAAAATTATTGATTAAGAATTGTGTTAAGAAAAATGAAAGTAAAAAAAATATCATTTTTATTATTTTTTATTATAATATTAATGCATAAAAATATATAAATAACCTTATAAGATGAAAAAATTTTTAAATTTTTTTAAAAGGTTTTCTTCACTGAACACCCCCTAAAGGTTCGTTTTGGTTTGCGGAAATCAATTTCATTTCGAAAAGCATTTTTTATAAAAAAAATATTTTCTTTTTCAATTTTTTTTTGATTTTGAAATACTTTGAAAAACTTTTTAAATGAAATATTTTCTATTCTTTGGCAACTTATGGAAAATCTTCAATTCATTACGATATTAATTAATTAATTATTAAAAATTTAAACCAAACATTAAAAAATAATCATACACACCTTTATAATTTTTAAATTATCTACTATACTATTAAAATAAAAATTTTAAGATCAATTTCTTATAGAAAACATTTTATTTTTTTATTGTTTGGTAAGCAATAAAAAAACTTTAAAATTTTTTTTTTTTTTAGAAATCTGAGAGTCTATTTTTAAAATGTAGAATTTTTCCTAACGTTAAATATCAAAAACGTTATGATTAGATGTCGCCACTTGAATACTGACTAAGAATAAAAAGTTTTATGATTTCTATAATAGGGAGCAATAATAAATATAGAGAAAATCAATAAAACTTATTTATCATATGAATAAGAGTCAAGGAACTTTCCAGAGCAAAACATCAAACTTCATTAACGGAAACTTCGGGCCCGCGCGTTTTGCAGAAATTAACTTCTAAATTGCAAATCCAGAGGTTGATTATCAAAAGATTAGTTTTAAATTTTTTATTGATTAGATTTTTTTTTTCCACTAACTTATTTTTTAAAGCGATTTTAAACATCAAAAAATAAAGAATATATTTTTAAATAAATTATTTTTCATGAATCAAACAGATCTTAAAAGAAATATTAGGAATATTTTCTTAATAGTTTTTTAAAATATTTTTTTATAAAATTAAAATATATAAAAAATAAATTTAAAGTGATTAGTAATAGTTTTCAAAAGATAAATAAGAGAGATTCAGGCATGAGAAAAATAAAAATAGAGGGCGAGCAGGAAAGATTCCTGCATAAGAAAGATAGAGAAGTACTCACCCTATGTAAGAAAAGTGACATAATTCAGAATATTATCATCAGGAAGTTGATTGATGGAACTTTGGCCAAACCTTTCTTAGGAAAGATTCAAGCATGAGAAAAATAAAATGGAGGGCGAATGGGAAAGATTCCCGCATGAGAAAAATAGAAAAGTACTCACCCTATGTAAGAAAAGTAGCATAATTCAGAATATTATCACCAGGAAGTTGATCGGTGGAACTTTTGCCAAACCTGTCTTAGAGATAGCAGCCAGCAGGGAATTCAACCCATCTATAGTGAATAGCCTGCCCTTCTTGACTTTTGTCATTGCAACATTTGAATCTTTCCTAAAGTGGCGTAATCGACAAATTAAACAACATTTTCCTAAGACTAATTCGGCTTCATCAAGCCTTTTAGCAATGTAAATTTAGGTACAGTATGTTCAAATTTGAGGGTTAAAATTTATATAGACTTTTTGATTTTATAAATGACAATTTATTTATAAGAATTGATGCTTGTCCGCCTTACCTTTAAAAAATTAAAAGGAAAAAAAGACAAATATCACCTTAATGTATACTTTAAAAATAAGGTAGTTTAGTCATTTTTAATAAAAATTTATTAAAACGACGTAGTTTTAAAATGATTTTCTTTTTAATCTTTAAGAGGTAAAGCTGACAGGCACTTTTTCCTTATTTATATCACGTAGATAAAATTTTTTTGAATTGCACTGATCACAAAGTTGTCTATATGCATTAAAGTCACTACTTATAAAATTTTGATTATGATTTATGGAATAAAATCAGGGTTTTAATTCTTATAATATAATTAAACAATTAATAACCACCATGTATCAAAACAAAATTAGACTTCGTTTAGTTTAGTTAGATACAATTGATACATAGCTAATGCCTCTCAATACCTTAATTACTAGCCGAGTAAGAAAAAAAAAGGTTTAAGTACCATTTTAGTCCCTCAACTATCTACTTTGGTACCAAAATTATCTCTCAACTTTAAAAAATATCAAAATTATTTTTAAACTTTCATTTTTGGTACTAAAATGGTAATTCCATCAGTTAAATAACAGATGTCACGTTATTTTGTCACAAAATCACATTTAAAAAAATAACGATAATTACGTGAAAAACCCACGTAACGTTATTTTGATGAGATGAAATTTTTCTTTTTACATGTGGCATTTTTTTTATTTAAATAAAAACCCATATAATTTGTTATTATATTATTATTCTTCTTCTTCCTCCCTTCTTCTCTCTCATCCCTC
Source organism: Rubroshorea leprosula (assembly GCA_020521535.1). Taxonomy (NCBI): domain Eukaryota; kingdom Viridiplantae; phylum Streptophyta; class Magnoliopsida; order Malvales; family Dipterocarpaceae; genus Rubroshorea; species Rubroshorea leprosula. The sequence goes on along the minus strand of BPVZ01000058.1, from coordinate 1,172,540 downwards.
CGCCCCTTCCTCGATCTGCCGAGCCCAGACCCAAAAATGACGCGGCGCTGCTCGCATTGCAGCCACAACGGCCACAACTCCAAGACATGCCCCAACTGCGAGGTCAAGCTCTTCGGGGTGCGCTTGACGGACGGGTTG
>BPVZ01000058.1:1132254-1143802 GCA_020521535.1 Rubroshorea leprosula | reverse complement strand
GAGCACTCTGGTTTCTGCAGAATCTGCCGGAGGGGTTGATCTGTGAGGACGATGATTGGGTGTGACTGGAAATATGGCCTCAACTTCCTGGCCGAAGTGACAACTGCTAGTGCCGCTTTCTCCGCCATAGGATATCTCAGCTCTGCTCCATGCAATACACTGCTGAGATAATAGATTGGTTTCTGGTGCTTGGCTTCTTCTCTTACCAGAACTGAACTAATGGCCTCATCTGAAATTCCCAGATACAGATAAAGAATCTCCCCATCTATAGCCTTAGTTAGTAGAGGTGGCGAGCTAAGATAAGACTTCAGATCATCGAATGCAGTTTGGCATTCCTTAGTCCATTCAAATTTCTTCTGTTTCCCTGACCCATCCTTCTGGGCGGCCGACCTCATAATTTTGAAGAATGGTAAACACTTATCCACTGACCTGGAGATAAATCGATGCAGAGCTGCCACCCTTCCAGTCAACCTCTGTATATCTTTAATTGACTTCGGCGGTTCCATCTCGGCAATTGCTCTGATCTTCTCTGGATTGACCTCAATCCCTCTTCGGGACACCATGAAACCTAGAAACTTTCCAGACTCCACTCCAAAGATACACTTGGCTGGGTTTAACCGCATTCGATTCTTTCTGAGGTTGGTAAAGGTTTCGTCGAGGTCGGCGAGATGATCTTCTGCTTTTAGGCTCTTGACCACAATGTCGTCGACATATACCTCCAGATTCTTGCCAATCTGAGCGTGGAAGACAATGGTTACCATTTTCTGATAAGTAGCACCTGCATTCTTCAAGCCAAACGGCATCATGACATAACAATAAATTTCATCACCAGCATAGAACGCAGTTTTCTCTTCATCTTCTGGAGCCATTGGCACCTGGTGATACCCCGAATATGCGTCCAAGAGGCTTAACCTCTCATTGCCTGAAGCCGCTTCAACTAATTTATCGATGCTCGGCATTGGATAGCAATCCTTAGGGCAGGCGTTCTTAAGATTTGTGTAGTCAATACACATTTGCCATTTGCCATTTGCCTTCTTCACCAGAACTGGGTTAGCCACCCATTCGCAGTAATCAACTTTCCAGACAAAACCAGCTTGTAGGAGTTTCTCTACCTCTTCTTTAATAGCCTGAAGCCTCTCCCCCCCGAAGAGACGCCGTTTCTGTGCCACTAGTTTCTTCAATGGATTGGTACTGAGCTTATGTTGACATACTGAAGTTGGGATTCCTGGCATATCTGCCGAAGTCCATACAAATATATCATTGTTAGCTCGGAGAAAAGCTATCAGTTCTGCCCTCTCCTCCGGGTTCAATCTAGTTCCTATCTGTGTCGTTCGGCTCGGATCTCTGTCATCAATAAGTACTTCTTCAACATCTTCGACCAGAGCAGCTCTGGTTTCATCTTCCAGTCGATTATCGACGATCTCAACACCCATAACTTGTTGATTATCAGAAATTCGCTGGGGAATGACCTCGGGTGTCTGAGCTTTGCCTTTCATCGGTTGTGTTACCGAGGTGATATAACAATGTCTGGCCACCTCCTGGTTTCCTCGCAGTGTTGCAATTCCCATAGGAGTGGGGAATTTCATGCAGAGGTGGGATTGGGAAACCACAACTCGGATTTCAGTCAATGTGGGTCGGCCAATAACAATGTTGAAAGAGGAGGCCATCTTGACGACGAGGAATCAGACCGACGGGGTCACATAGGTCCTGCCACTTCCAAAAGCCACATGAAGGGTAAAACTCCTTCTACCGGAATAGGTTGGTTGTTGAAACCATAGATAGGACCATCATACTTCTGCAATAATGCTGGGTCTAGTCCAAGACTCTCGAAACAGTGGAAATACATGATGTCTGGTGCACTCCCGGTGTCAACAAGGATACGCTGTACTTCGCAGTTATTGATCATGACAGAAGTGACCAGGGGATCATTGTGGGGTGTAACAACTGTGTCGAGGTCAGCGGATGTGAAAGTAATGGGTTGATTCTTCCACTCAGCATCGTCGATCTTCCGCTTCTGGGCTCGGTTCTGATGTTTAACCTCTCTAACATACAGCTTTCGCTGCTTATAGCTCAGTCCACCTGCTTCAAGGCCTCCCGTAATCATATGTATGATTCTAGCCGGTGGTGGGAGCGGAGGTGGGGCTTGCTGATATCCCACACCTTGTCTATTTGGGGGATTGCGAACTCCCTGAGGTTGCGGTCTCTGCTCTCTGACGAACCTCGGTTGTTCAACTCTCTGGACATACTCATTCAGCATTCCCTTCTGAGCTAAACTTTCCAGTTTGGATTTTAAGCTGTTGCACTGCTCTGTAGTATGGCCGTGATCTTGATGAAAATCACAATATCTGGTGTGGTCACGACTAGCAGTAGCAGTTCGCATTGGGCCAGGACGTCTCAAGTCCATTTTGTTGTTTATCTGCATAAAAATTTGTGACCTCGGCAGATTAAAAGGAATCCAATTAACTGGAGGTTTACCTACAGACTGTTGCTGGGGTGTTGAGTTCGTCCTTCCGAATCTCGATGGGGAGGTCAACATCGGACCTCTGCTCTGTGCCATTCTCATCCTTTTTCAGCTTGGATTGTCATCTCTCCATTCTGGGTTCTGGTTCTTAGGGGAAGGTGGGTTTTGTGCCAGGGCATACTCTTCAGCGGTTATAAACTTCAGAGATCTATCGTTCACCTCGCTGAAGGTGGTGGCAGCATGTTTGATCAAACTGTCTCTGAACCTGTCATGCTTAAGACCGGAGATCACAGTGGCAATCCCTACAGCTTGATCAAAGGAACTAACCTCTAAAACTGAATCATTGAACCTGCTCATGTAGTTCTTTAGAGATTCTCCGTCCCTCTGTTTAACTCGCATCAATTCAGTAGTAGTTTTCCTAATCAACCTTCTACTGGAAAACTTAGTGGCAAAGGCAGATGCCATTTCTGTGTAAGAACTGATCGACCTCGGAGGTAGACTATAATACCAAGTTCGAGCATTACCTCGCAGAGTAGAGGGGAAGATCTTGCACATTAACGCGTCAGAGGCATTATGTGCTTGCATGCAAGAGTAAAAAGCATGCAGGTGATCATCGGGATCCTTCGTCCCATCATAAGTCTCCAGTTGTGGTATTTTGAAGCCAGTAGGATAGGGTTCCAGTGTGATGTTGGTATTCAGGGGATGAGGTATGGAATCAGTAACATTGCGTGGGGGTGGAGGATCTCGGTGTTCAGCTATCAGCTTTTCTAAGCTATCAAGGCGGCGAGTAACATCATCAGGGATGGGTTGCTGAGCGGGTGCTATGTGGGATTGATCCTGAGATTCGCTAATAGCGGGAGCGGGTTGAACTGGTTGGGGATTCTGTTGTGAAGCTGGGGATTGTTGAGCAGGGTTTAGTAAATTAATGAGGGGATCACCAGGGTTGTTTCTAGCTAAAAGCTGAGCTAGTACCAACTAAAAAACACCAAACTGCTGCTGCATGGCAGCAAGCTGAGCTGTCACCGCGTCTTGGTTGGCAGTGGAAGTTGAATTGTGAGCTGAGGTATGGGGTTGGTTTTCATCTCCTCCTTCTGCATGATCAACAGGAGGGAACATAATTGGGACCTGAGGTGGAAGCTGAGGTGGAATTTGAAGTGGGATTTGAGGTGGAATCGGAAGCGGGAGGTTGTTGGAGGGTTGACCTTGCCCAAGAGGCAGAGATGAATTACCAGCTCTAACTGATCGAGTGTGAACCATAATAGAAGAGCAATCAGAAAGCTTTCAGTTCGATTCCCACAGACGGCGCCAATGTAATTGCACCAAACCGGAAGTCCTTCTCCAGTCCGTGCTTGCACTTCGGGATGACCTGCAAAGCCCCGAGGTGGAACTCGGGGTAGACACTCCGATGCTTAAGTCAGCAATAATCGGGGCTACCTTTAGGGCGGAGATAAGAAAAGCTTAAGGTTGGTTTCAATTACCTTTTTGACGTGGCCCGGGGGGGTATTTATAGGATTCAATGAGGAACCCACGTGGCATGCCAAGCAAGATAATCGGAGCCTGACGTGTCCATCCAGACGGTTATTCCGGGACCGGGAATTTGAGAGGTATCTAGATGCACGAGCGTCCACCATACTTGTTGTGCCACTCACCGTAAAGAATCAGGTGCAGGCATACTTATTGTCCTTGTCATGCAGCCATTTGAGCGGGAAGTTCTGGATTTATTCCTCACTTCGGTCATAAAGAAATTACTGTAGCAGTCCGAGGCTTAGCACCTCGGACCTATCCTTACATATCCTTACAGGTAGAATGGCTAGAAATGAGGTGATGGATCTATGGAAAAAAATCCTTTTAGTCTGACTAACCTGCAGATAAATTTATTCTCTATTGATTTGATAAATTATACACTTCATGCATTACTCATGTTAGAAAATTTCTGCTATTTTGTTGTCTTAAGAAGCTGTCTGCTAGTTCTCAAGTTACTGATCATCCCATATCAACTAAAGTTTAACCGAGTCAGTGGAACTGGTTTTGTAGATTTTCTGAAATCCTATGATTAAAAGAAAACAAAAGTGACAAAAATAAGGAAGTAGGAGCGGAGATTATAAGTGATTGGAGCCAGGATTTTTTGTTATTTAATCTTCAACTTTTTTTATTAAAAAAAATTAATCTCTCCACTCATGTTTTCCTAATGAAGCAAACTTCTATATTTTACTTAGGACATGTTTGGTACAGTTTGTTGAAACTTTTACTCTTAAAGTATTGTTCATGATTGATAAATTTAAATTTTTATTAGAAGAAAAATTTAAAAATTATTTTTAAAGATAAAAAAAATAAGTAAAAAGTTGATAAAAAAAATTTATGAAACACTTGAATTTAAAATTTTTAAGTTTTTACTGTTTAAAATTTTTTTAAAGATAAAAAAAATTTAAAAATATATATTTAAAAAAATTTAAATTTATAAAATATAAATAATATTAAAAAATTAAAACAATTAAAAAACTACACCAAACACACCTTTAATATGATCAATAGCAAATTTCTTGCCTTAGGTAGAAGTTGTACCATTCGGTAGAAAGCACTGTTTATATTTCTAGTCACATCAATGAAAGGAAATGAGTCGTACTTCACCAAAAGAGGGATCAGGGTGTCGCTTTCCTTCCCCTCCAAGTCTTCTTTTCACACTAGAAGTTGATTATATAAGTAGAATGGCCCCGAGCACTGAAACGGAGAAGTTTAAGTTTCCACCATTTTCCTTGATTTTGTTCTTTTCACTTTCAAGATAATGTTTTTTGGTAGAGGGCTCCCTCAACTTGTCTGTGCACTTGTAATTTTACTGCATGCGGGAAGTGCTGTTGGATTCAATTCAACATCTGGAGCTGCTGAGGTTAGGTGCAGGGAGAGGGAAAGACAAGCACTTCTCATGTTCAAACAAAGTCTGGTTGATAAGCAAGGTGTGCTTTCCACATGGGGAAGTGAAGAACGGAGAAAGGATTGTTGCAGCTGGACAGGAGTTAAATGTAGCAACAGAAGTGGGCACATAATTTGGCTTGATCTTCATGATAAATTTTTAAATGGTACGCTGAGTCCTTCTCTATTTGAATTGCAGTATTTAACTTATTTAAACCTCGGTTTGAATGATATTCGTTCTAGCCGCATTCCAGAGCCAATTAGTTCACTCAAGCGATTAAAATATCTTAACCTTTCCTTTAATAGTTTAAGTGGATCTCTTCCTAGTCTGCTTGGAAACCTTACAAGTCTGCGTTACCTTGATCTTCGTTTTAATGAATTTCACAGTGTTGAAAATTTTGAGTGGCTCTCTCATCTTTCTTTTCTGAACTACCTTGATCTGAGTGGAATCGACCTTAGTAAGGTTAATAATTGGCTGCAGGTGGTTAATAAGCTTCCTCATCTAACCAACCTGCAACTCCATTATTGTAATCTTCTAGATGTCGTTCCTCAACCTCTCCCCATGATCAATACTTCTACTTCTCTTGTTGTCCTTGACTTATCAAGTAATAACTTGACTGCCTCAATGTTTCAATGGCTTTTCAACTTTAGCAACACCCTTGTCTATCTCGACCTATCTGAAAATCAGTTACAAGGTTTGATTCCACAAGCGTTTGGTAACATGATTTTCCTAGAAGAACTAAGTCTCTGGGGTAATCAATTTGAAGGTGGGATTCAAAAATTCTTTGGCAACATGTGCAAATTAAGGCTTCTATACCTGTCATCTAACAATCTCAAAGGAATGCTTCCTGAGTTCTTTGGTAACTTATCCGGATGTCTACAACTTACCTTGGAGACTTTGGACATAGATAATAACAGATTCATGGGACCCTTGCCCGATGCAATTAGAAACTTTTCGTCATTGAAGTTGTTGTCTCTTTCAAGCAATACACTAAATGGGACTGTATCCAACTTGATCGGACTCTTGTCCAAACTTGAGGAATTGGATATCAGTAACAATTCCTTTAACGGGGTGATCAGTGAGGCACATTTCTCAAAGCTCTCCAAGTTAAAAAGGTTGACAATGTCTTCTAATTTTCTGAGTTTCAACATTAGCCCTGACTGGATTCCACCTTTCCGGTTGGATTACATAGATCTCCAATCTTGCAAGTTAGGTCCAAAATTTCCAAAATGGTTACAAACTCAAAGAGACTTCTCATTTCTTGATATCTCTAATAACGAAATTTCAGATAGCATTCCCAAGTGGTTTTGGGACCTATCTCCTAGAGCGACCTATGTAAACATTTCTTCCAACTGCATCTATGGAATTCTGCCAGATTTGTCAATGAAGTTTTCTAGTCTTCTTCTTGGGATAGATTTGAGTCAAAATAAGTTGGAGGGTCCATTACCACTATTCCCTGCTAATACCAATGTATTATCACTTTCCAGCAATGGGTTTTCTGGGAATATTTCTTCTCTCTGTTCTATAACTGGTCAGAACCTTCAGCTCCTTGATCTTTCATTCAATCAACCATCCGGAGAGCTTCCTCACTGTGTGGCGAGTTGGCCACGTTTATTGATTTTGAATTTGGCTCACAATCATTTATTTGGGGAAATTCCAAGCTCTATTGGATCTCTCAACTCGCTTTCAGCATTTTCTTTGTGCAATAACAACTTTTCTGGCGAAATACCTGGGTCTTTAGGAGACTGCACGCGCTTGGAACTTTTGGACTTGAATCATAATAATTTCTCGGGACTTGTACCAGACTGGATTGGAGGAAGATTGGGTAGCCTAACTTTCCTTCTCCTGCGATCCAATAATTTCTATGGAGACATCCCTCTTCAACTTTGCCATTTGACAAATATCAAGGTGCTGGACTTCTCTAACAACAGTCTCTCTGGAAACATACCATGGTGCATTCATAATATGACTGCCTTGACCAGAAGGGAAAGTTTGGTCGATGAGGGTCGACTTGCTAGAACTGCCCTTTTTGACAAAGCGTCTATTGTGTGGAAAGGAACAGAATATGAATTTGGAAAAAATCTCTGGCATCTGAGGCTCATTGATCTTTCAAGCAACAAATTAACCGGGGAAATTCCACAGCAGATTTGTAGTCTCTTTGAACTGGTGCAATTGAATTTATCAAGAAATCAATTGACAGGAAGGATTCCAAAAGATATAGGACAGATAAGAAGCTTAGAATCACTTGATCTGTCAGGAAACAAGCTTTCAGGTCAGCTTCCTTTAAGCATGTCCCAGTTGAGTTTTCTCAATACCTTGAACCTATCAAACAACAACTTTTATGGGAGAATTCCGTCAAGCACCCAATTGCAGAGCTTTTCTGCCTATGCATTTATTGGTAATTCTGCACTATGTGGGCCTCCGCTAACACCAGCATGCCCAGAAGATGAAAAACCGTCAGATGGTGGAGGCAGGTATATCCAAGATGACGAAGACGGATTCTGGAAGGGGTTTAAACCCAGCATGGAACTTGGAATGGCTTTTGGTTTCTTCGGAGTTCTGGCTTTAAAGTTGGATCATCCATGGAAATATGTCTGTATCCTGCTATTCAACTACATGAAGTTCCACCTCAGCAACTTGAAGGACAAACTCTGTTGGATGGTGGAAGTACTTGGTTTGGCGGTAAAAGTGAATGCTACCAGATTACGAAGAAAGTTGTGGTTTTAAGACGCATCACTCTCTTTGGAGTACCGTGGGAAGTGGGTATGTATTAAGTTTGTTTATGCTATCTTGTTGATTAAGCGCATTACTTCCTTGAATAACAAATCACCTTTGACTGTTTTTCTCCAGGTTCAAAATGTTTGTCAAGGCTTCAGCCTTCAAGGACTCAACTTCTCTGTTGAAGTGAGATTCCAGCATTTCTTTTCTACCCTCACAGTATTCCACATCTGGCTTCCTTTCTGAGTAGAAGTGTATTTCTTTTTTCTACATATGTGTGTGCATGTTATGTTGTGGTCTAAATGGATGTTTATGTCTTGTGTTGTATTAGCTTTCATCCACACTTGTGTTGGATGGTTTGTTTATGTTTTCCGTACGGGCAATAATTCAATAAAAACAGCTATGCAAATCACCTAGTTATTAAACTGAAATAATCCTTTCTTTTTACATCTCAGTATTGGCTATACAATACCATACCCCCTTTCGCTTGTTTCATATATGAACTAAAGTCTTCTAATATGAAAATCCTATAGAAAGAAGAATTTTTGTTAGTACAAAGGTCCAATAAGAAAACTAAGTTCTTACTCCTGAAAACTTGTAACATGAAAGTGCCATATGTACTAAATATGAGTTAAGGGACACCAAGGAAATTAAATCATAACTGAGGTAAAAACTGAGAAAAATCACTTCAACATATGTCCCATGGACCTTGAATCGTATATGAGCGATACATTTATCACAAGAACAAAGAATTAGATAATGTTTTACGTAAAAATGTTAATGGATGCACCTAATACATGTTTCTTGTTGACCCATCTCCACTTTTTTGCAGAGTTTCTGTTTACCAAATTCTCTTTTGGAGATCTATATATTCCTGAAATTTAGAGCAAGTACAGCAAAAGTATTGATTCTAAAATTCATGTCAAACTGTAAGGAAAGAAAAAAAAAATCACCATGGATGGCGAATCAAAAGTAACACGATTCAGAGCACCAGAGAAAGAAGAATGAGATTCCAAAGAGGGGAAACATCGGAGAAGAGGGTATTTTGGTTATAGGAGTGTGGAGGCTGCAGGGTGGAATTGGAGGATTTTTTTGGACCGTTGGCATTAATTAATGAATAGATAAAAATGTGGTTTTGATATGTAAAATGGGTCATATCATAATGTGAAAATTCAATTTAGACCGTTGGGGGCTGGGTCAAATTTCATTGACTATTGCGCTGATCAACTTGGGCCAATACCTAGGCCGCGTAGCCTCGTCGGAGTAGCATTCTGATATTGGGCTGAGCTGTTACATTGGCCCAAAAACGTGACGACAATTGCGCACACGCAACAGTAACAGATCACCCCCCGTCCACGTGGCAAAGCAGGACAGGCGAAGCCAGCCGCGGAGAGTCACGGAGCAGAATGTCGATCTACATAAAACTGAAATTCGGCCTACAAAAATACCAAAACACCTTTGAATGAATTTACTTCTGTTTAACTGATAATTTCTGGTTATTTTTGGCTTTAGATTCTCATTTTTCTTCTTTAATTAGCCTCTATTTCAGGACTCAAATAACCTTAATCATATCTGTGTATCTCTCTGTGTCGATGCTAAAAACTCCATTAGTTTTGTTGGTTTTATTAATAAAAGCTACTATCTCCTATGATTACCAAGAAAATGGGGATAAATCTGGACTTCAACCTTGTTCTTAAGTTGCAAGCACCAAGAGGAGAATGATAGTTACCAAAGGGCTTGCAGCAGCTGGATCAACATTTACATGTAAATATATATATACATCAAATCATTGTACAGAATTATTCAAGGAAGAATACAATCAATTTCTTCTAATTCTTTCTGCTATCAGATCAGAAATGAAGATCTGCTCCTGTGATACGCAAACAATTTGCTTCAGTTTTACAATTTCATTAGTAGGTACCAGCTTGATTAAGATCTTCACTCGTTGTTGCTATGAGTTTCTATTCACAACAAGAAAGCTGTCCTCTGAAACCAGTTGCTATGGGTTTTGTTATCTACGCTTGATGAGCTTCAAGGATCTGGAGGCGGGTTTTATGTCTTTGTTGGAGGAATAACCCCAACTCCTCTTGGAGAAGACAAGTCCACTGCTACTGTTGGGATGTGTCAAGCTTTGGGTGCACTTCTGGAAAAAAAGGTAATTGTGTTGTTCTTCAAACTTATGGCATTTCCATGAGGTTTCGTTATCTATAAAGGTTTGGCGATAAGAAATTGTAAATCCTCTGATGTGCTTATGACAGCGTTTGTAGAAAGAAAAGTGGTGTTATGTCAAGTGTTTTATACTCACCGTTTTGCTGTCTGAACAATCCTGATAACTAGTTGAAATGCTAGGTTGTTACCTGCCTTCGTCAACCATCGAAAGTGTTCATTTTTTTCTCAAAGACATAAATGGAGAGAATCGGTAGGAAGATGATGAAGAGCAGAGCATAATCTAAAATGGAGAGAAGTGTATCACTTCAACTCAAATTTTCTCATTGACCAACTGTCCTCTATATATAGGAGAATACAATCTTTAAAACAATTCAAAATTCAAACAACTATTCTACGTTAAAAAACAATAAAATTACATTTGAAATTTGAATATGTGACAGCCACTTTTGCTGCAGCTTGCGTCCTTTGGCAGCTCTGCAGCCTCTTTGCAGCCTTTCATTTCATTTGCATTTCGTTTACATTTCATTTCAGCCTCATTTCCTCAACATTTGCAGCTTAGATTGCTGCTACCGTGCTGTTTGTGCAGCTCTCCCTTTTTCATCATTTTGCTGCCATTTTGTGCAGCTTTCATTTTCATTTGCTGCTACTTTGGCAGCTTGAACACCACAACTCCAAGGACCAGCCTTTGGAATTAAAGGGGGTGCAGCTGGTGCTGGTTACAGTCAGGTGATCCCAATGGAGTTCAACCTTTATCTTACTGGTGATATCCATGCCATAACTGCTGCAAACAATCTTCTAGCTGCTGCATTGATATTCGATTTTCCATGAGTCCAGTCAGTCAGAAAAGGCTCTGTTTAATCGGTTGTGCCCACTAAATAAAGAAGGAAAGCGAAGCTTTAGTGATATCATGTTCAGACGTTTGAAGAAGCTCGGTATTTCCAAAACCAAGCCTGAGGAACTTACACCTGAAGAAGTTAAAAGATTTGCTAGGCTTGACATTGACCCAAATTCTATCACATGGAGAAGAGTGATGGATGTGAATGATCGATTTTTGTGGGAGATTACCATTGGCCAGGGGCAAGAAGAATAGGGATGGTTAGGGAAACGGGATTTGATATTTCTGTTGCCAGTGAGATAATGGCAGCTTTAGCCCTGACATCACCTCTCTCTGATATGAGCCTTTCAAAAATAAAAAAAAAAACCTCTATCTGATAGGAGAGAGAGGCTTGGAAAAATGGTGATTGGAAATAGCAAGGCTGGTGAACCTATAACTGCTGATGATCTTGGTGTTG
>BPVZ01000058.1:1117273-1132154 GCA_020521535.1 Rubroshorea leprosula | reverse complement strand
TATTTTTGTATTATTTGGTAATATTGTGTAATTATTAAATAAAATAAATCTGTTTTCTTTATTTTTTACTGTTTTTATTTTTTTTGTTCTTCAAAGATATATTCGGACCGAAAACGGTGTGGATATATTTATAAAATGACGCCTGTTGGGAGACGAAACTTTTAAAAGTTACAAGCAAGTCCAATATGTTCGGACCGAAAACGGTGTGGATATATTTATAGAATGACGCCTGTTGGGAGACGGAACTTTTAAAAGTTACAAGCAAATCCAATATGTTTGGACCGAAAACGGTGTGGATATATTTATAGAATGACGCCTGTTGGGAGACGAAACTTTTAAAAGTTACAAGCAAGTCCAATATATTCAGACCGAAAACGGTCTGTATATAGTTTGAGAATGACGCTTGTTGGGAGACGAAACTTTAAAAAGTTACAAGCAAATCCAATATGTTCGGACCGAAAACGGTCTGTATATAGTTTGAGAATGACGCCTGTTGGGATACGGAACTTTAAAAAGTTACAAGCAAGTCCTATATGTTCGGACCGAAAACGGTCTGTATATAGTTTGAGAATGACGCCTGTTGGGATACGAAACTTTTAAAAGTTACAAGCAAGTCCTATATATTCGGACCGATACCGGTCGGTATATGTTTATAAAATGGCGCCGTTTGGGAGACGGAACTTTTAAGAGTTACAAGCAAGTCCAAAATATCCGGACCGATACCGGTCTCGATATAGTTGCAAGTTTTAAAAGTTGCAGCTCGGTCCTCAATATTCGGACCGATACCAGTCCGTATATCTTTGCGATGCCTCTTCCCCCCACAGTTACAGACCATTGTCGGTTCGTATATATTTTATTATTTTATTATATTATTTTTTTGGGACCAATTTCGGTCCGCTTATTTCAATTTCTCAATAATTATTTATATTTCTTACTGAAATATACGGACCGATTTCGGTCCGAACATTATATATATACGAACCGATTATGCGTCGGTCTGTATATTAGACTTATTCGTACCAGGTTTTTTCGGATCAACTATAAGGACCAATATCGGTCCGGATATATGTATTCAGACTGATTTTCTATATATCCGGACCGATTTTTCGGTTCAGAAATCCCATTCCTGCAGTAGTGTTACCAAAGCCGTGTTGCCAAGTTCTACAATAAGCGAGTTCGAGCTTGTCAATTTTAGGTCAGCAACCTAGTTTTACGCAATGCTTATTCAGACATGGGCAAGCTCGCTTTTAATTGAGAAGGTCTTTACATGGTGGTCGTTATTAAATGACCTGAATCTTATTTGTTAACAGATTCATAAGGCCGTCAATTACCATTTACTGCAACATTCTCACGCGCTGGAGAAAGAACGGGTTGAGAAAGCGGTAGGGTGTTGGAGGGTTCAGCTTCCACCTCGGCCATTCCGGCTACACAGGCATCAAATTTTGACAAAGAGTCTAGGTCCTTCCTTTCTTCAAGAATAGTTGGAGGCCATTCAGGCACTCCATCTTCGTTTAGCTCTTATTCCGGGCATACTGTTGTGTTAGTTGGATGAAGCAAGCTCTTTCCTTGCTCGTCAATTTCTTCCACCTCCACAAAGGTCAGCTCGCCTATGGGGAATTCAGGTCGGTGCCGTAGTACCCTCCTTCGAATGTCATCATATATTTGCGTGGTGGTGTTCATTGATGCCACAACTACAGCATCCTGGAACACATCTAAGCCGACTAGCCATTCCGCCCCTTGAGCTCGAGCTATACTTATGGAGTGCTAGTAGGATCTCTTGATTTGGCTCATGGACTCCTGGGCATAGCCGAGGTGTTGATTTGCCGCAACCATCCAAAGCCTCAAAGTGCTCAACTTGTTCAGAACATTGTCCCTCTCAACCTCAGCCTTTTTAGCGCACTCCTCAGCATGCCTAGTCTCTTCCTTTGCTGCTTGAATTCCACTTTCCCTCTTGGCCTCAGTCTTCTCTAACTCTTCTTTCAGTTTATTTACTTTATTGGCTAGCTCGTCAGCTTAGCTCTTAGTTGACGTAGCTTTGTTGGCCATCTCTGAGCTCTACAAATGGTTAACCTCGTCTTCCAGACTTGCCTTCTCAAAAGTTAACCATTTGCAGCTTTCAGTGAGCTTTCGAGCTTGCTCCTATGCCCCCTGCTCACACTTAAATAGCTTAACCGAGTAGGTAAAAGTTTGCCATTCAGTTTGCACTATTATTTTCTAACATAAAATACAAAAGGCGTTTCAACACAAACGTTTAACAAAAACACTTACATCCATCAATTTTAACATGGCAGCATGGCCACCATTCTATTGCATGTAGTTCTTTGAACACTACCAATCCACGGGATAGATGAAGTTATGCATACCCTGTAACATTGCAGCATGGCAGTTTGGCTTCGTATAGCTGAAACCTTCATGGTATGCAATCCTAGGACAGGACGTCTGTGTTAGTGTTAACCCGGTTTCAGCACCATCACGTGCTGGGGCAAGAGGTACGTTATATGAGCGTATTGGGGCAAGCTGAGTCCTAGAGCTTGATCGTCACCAAACAAGAGGTGGCACGTCATCCGTAGCATATACCTCTTCATGCGCATGCCTTCAGGAATCCGAAGGCAAAGTTTCAACTCTTTACTGGGTGTGCACCCTTGATGCCGAGTTGGAACCTCGCTCTTGATGAGACGACTTATGCAATAGTTCTACCGGTCATTTATCAAAATAGGTCGGGCAGTGCAAGCTAGTTTCCCCATGCCTGTTCTTGGACCTTAGCGCTCGCTCTCATTGCCCTTCTAGCATGCTACTTATCTCTCCTGCATAAACGGGCACAATAAGACTTAGCTCAGTTAAAGTTTTGTATTTACAAAAGAAATATACCTTTAACATAAATGTCTGTAGTATCCACAAACCCAAACACCTATAACTGCTCAAGGCTAATTAGGCTCTCTAATTCCACCAACCCCGCCTCTTTCACATAATTCAGCAGCCTATTCTTCAAATCCACTTCACAAGGCCCAGTTGAGGGCAATTCATGGATGTTTGAGGGGTACGCCACTTAGAGATACGAGCAATGAGCTCATTATTCACCTTCTCTATTCACGTATCACGGACGAAGATGAATTGCCTCTTCCACCTCGCCACCTTATTCTTCACATTCTTAAAAAGCATCATTTTTTCTCTCCTAGAGATGTAATACCACCTCATTTGTTTGCTACTTAACCTGCACTGGAAGAGCGACCTGAACACTATTGCCTTTGCAGGAATCTCCAATCTTGTGCATAGCAACATGAACCCAATGATGAACTTTATACTATTAGGGGTTAGTTGCGTTAGTGCCAGCTTATACTTTGCTAGTACATCAAAAATCAACTTGGGCAAAGGAAAACGCAAGCCAGCGTCAAAGTAGTTCACATACACTAGCATCCATCTAGTTTGTGACACCGAGAACGCCCTCTCGTTCTTGGTACCAATTCAGACTAGGATTGTTTTAGGGATTTGGAATTGTCTCACCATTTCCCCTAATTTCTTAAAACCCTTTATCATAGCAGCATCGTTTGTTACTTCGTGGTGGAGTGCCACCCTGAACCTAAATCTAGTAGGTAAACTCTTCGACGCCTTGCGAATATTGTCTAGTTTTCTGGTGATGGTTTTATTCTCTCACTCTTCAAGCACTGGTACGCCCTCCTTCATACTTGTCATTAAAGGACTTCCAATGCCTATTCCAACACTTTCTCCTTCACTGGGCGTCTTTTCTGAAGACGAACCTTTAAAAGACGGAGAATGGTCGTCACTAGAACCATCAGCAATGCTTGGACTAGCGTTGCACTCGAGTGTAATAGATTCTAGCAAGTCTTGTAGCGTTGGCGGCACTATCATAGTAATAAGCTCCACTGATACGACACCCTCTTCCTCCTCCCTGTCCTGGTTACCTCGAAACTCTTTAAGTTCTCTAAAAAACTCCATTTTCAACTGAGTTTTGGGATTGTAAGTTGCTTTACGTCGGTGGTTTTGAGATTTCACTCGAAAACTCGCAACACCTTCACTATAGAAAAATGGCAAAGAAAATTGTAGAAGAGAAAAAGCCAAAGTGGAAAAACAATCGTTTCTAGTTCTTTTTCTTTGACTGTTTATGCAACCTTAATTCCCATACATGTGTCTTTGACACACCAGTTAAATTCCCACACGTGGCAGCCATCTGTGGCCTAACATGTAATGTTCATCAGCTTTAGCTGTCATGTTCCTTCAAATGCTAAGCTAGCATTTATTGTAGGGGAGGCAGAGGGATATCAATTTCTCTGAACCATATCCCCTCAAAGATCTGTTGTTTGAATTTTTAAAAATTCACATGGATGAGCTCATTCAATATGAGCTCATTCAATTCACGAAGATCTGTTTTGAATTTTGAAAATTTCATCATGGCCGCTCTAAACCGCATCACCTCAAAGATCTATTGTTCGAATTTTGAAAATTTCATTATGGATGGGATCGCTCTTAAATCAGATTGTCCATACACAATTATATCCTTAGAGGTTTCCTTCTTAGGGATTTGATCTAAATTTACCGTAGGTGACCTCGTTTAGTGTTAGCTTGTTTGAAAACCATATATACTTTAAAGTTCGTATAGAGCGTTGGAAAAGTTCACTAAGTAAGATCCTTTGGGAAGAGAGGTAACACCAAACTTTGTCATTCACGCTCCAGCTTACCTGGGTTGTTCATTTATGGTTGGACACATGTTCCATCATATAATCCTTGTTCAGCTTGACGACAAATGAGCTTGTTGATAAGCCTAAAAGGCGGTAAGCCTTATTCTTAAGGTTAAATGTTGGGCCGCAAATGTAATTATCCTAGTTCGTCAAGCGAACGCTGAGGAGGGAGTAACGTTGGGAATGAGCCCAACATTCAACCCGGGCCTTATACAGCAAGCCCAGTCATGCATCCCAAAGCCCAAGGTTATCCCAAATGAGTACACATTTACACACTTGCCTAGACATATCCACGGGGTGGCAACATGTAGGTTAATCGGATGTTTACATGTGTGGCCTTATATCATCACAAGGGGCTATAAATACCCCCATCTACCCCCATGCAAGGTAATAACTCCAATATGTTTCTCTCTCTGTAATTACTCTCTTTGAGAGCTTCTCTCTCGAGAATATTAAGTATTGCTAACTTGAGCGTTGTAGTGTCTTTCCGAGGAAACTCCCTCGGGTTTTTCAGATGTTGAAGCAGTTGAAAATCTCTACAGTGTAGGTTTGGGAAGTTACCCAAACAATTCTTTCAACTACCTAGATGGAGGCAGTGAACCCTCCAAACTTGTTAAAGACAAGTGAAGGCAAAACATTTACTGGAACAGGGTCGACAAAACCCAGCATCAAGAATTCTAGATTCGAACTTTCAAACACAACGCTGCTCTGTCCATGCTGACTTTTTAGGTACATCATTAGACCCAAGAAGCCTGCATTTGTTGTTACGTACAAATAGGAAAGAAAGTCCAATTCATTTGAAATGTCAATCATGGGGGTACAGAAGAAATCAAGAACTAACCCAACGATCTGGAATGAACTCGAGACAGAACAAGATGATGAGACAATGTCTCATGCCTGGGACCATTTTTTTGCATGGGGTTGATGTGCTTCAATGAAGGAAAAATAAAAGGCTTCTAAGGAGGGAGAGGTCAAATGGAGAAGGGGTTAGAGGAAGGAGGTCTCGAAGCCGGATGCGAGGTTCAGAGGCTGTGAGGAGTTTGGGAATGCACCAAAAGAAGAACCGAAGGGTGCCTTCATGGAAAGAATAGGTGATGGAAAGTTGATCATCGTGATGAAGTACGCACTTTGCAAGTTCGATAGTGGAGACTTGATGGCCGATTTTCGGCACCGGAATGAAGATCAACCCTGCTTTCTCCATCTCTTTGCTTCTCTGTTTTTCTTAATATTGTGTAAGTTACGCACCAATTGCATATATATTAAATCAATGCTTCGGGACCAATGTATTTATCCACCGAGTCCTAGACGAATGTAATTTGATTCATTCTAAAATAAAATTACATTTATTACCAAAAATAATTATATTTCTTTATGATTTTATTATTTGTTAGTGGAAAAATCTTAAATCAAGATATAATTAATAAAGAAATATGTGAGTAAAATATAAGAAATGTTATTTTATTTATTATCAATTAGTTTTGATACAAAAATTTTAAACTGAATGCAAACTTTGTATCAAAACTTACATGTTCAAAATATAAACCTTTTACTGAAATTCACATATTCAATTTTCATATTATTAAACTGTCATTTCTATAATAAGACCTAGGGTTGAGCATTTGGTTCGAATTGTTTGAACTAAATTAAACTTTTGGTTATCCAAAATAATTTCGGATAAAAGTTTTGTACTCAATCCGATTTTGATTTTTAAAATTATTTGGATAATTTGGTTAATTAACCAAAATAACCAAAATATACCATTATTCTTCTTTTTGTCATTAAAAGCTTTTCTTTTTTTATTTTGATTATTTCTAGTCTTTTTCTTCATATTCCTATATATAATTTTGACTAAAAAAAGAATTTCGTACAAAAAAAATTTCATATAGCACGAAAACTAAAATAAAAAATAAAATAAATTTATACTAAAAATTTTAGAATAATTTTGAATAGCTCATATCAATAATTTCAAATATGGGTTAATAAACATATACAAACGAAAATTAATTTTAGTTATTTCTGTTTTATCTAAATATCCAAACCAAAATACAAAAATTCAAGTAAAAAATTTGGAAAGTTTGGTAACATCCAAAATGTGTCCACCCCCATTAAGACCCATGATTTCATGCTTAAAATTATTATGTTGAAATAAACTCAAGAAGTCAAAAAATAAAACCAAGAAAACATTAATAGTTTAATTGCATATTTGGAAGGCTTGGGAGATTCATCTAAGACTCTATAGTTGATGAAATTGCTATACTCTAGAAGGTTTGAATTTACACATCGGTAGAGGTAAGGAAAGAGGTTAGTGAAGGTTTATTATTAGTTTAAATATCATTTTGGTCCCTCAACTTTTCATTTTGGTATTAAAATTGTCTCTTAACTTTGAAAAGTATCAAAATTATCTTTAAATTTTCATTTTTCGTGTCAAAATGATCTTTTCATCAGTTAAATGGAGGCAAAAGGTACCCGTTTGCCCTTTAACTTTTCGAATTTGAGGCGTTTTACCCTCCATATTACAATACATGGATTTTTACCATCCATATTTTCGAGTTTGAGGAAATGAAGCAAAATTTAACGCCGAAGCGTCATGTGTAGCACGTGCTTTGTTGGCCTCCGTCAAGTATGCACATGTCAGCACCAACTGAGATTTTTTTGACAACTTGGCATGCCAACTTGGACCCCCATGAGTGGGAAGTCTACCTGCTACCAAGTTTATTTGTGGGCCCCATCGCTGACTAAAGGTTTGAAAAAAAAAAAAGATAGATGAATGCAAAGAAATCTATTTAAATGATCCCTATGGCACAAAGAGTTTTGAGTTTCTTTCTCTTCTCTGATCTTCAGAATCACTCCCATTTCATTTACTTGTTCAATGGCTAGCTCTAGCAGCTCTCACACTTCAGCACCGGTGGAATTTGGAAGACACGAGTATGATTACGAGGGGCCAAGTCAGTTTTGCTTTTGTGGTTTGAAGGCTCTGAGGATCATGTCTTGAAGCGAAAAGAATCCTGGTCGAAGGTTTTTTGGATGCCCAATCTATGATCCCATGATAATTTCTTCCCTAATGTTTGATTTTAAACTAGTGTGTTGTTTAGGGGTTTTTTTGTTAAGATATTTTGCAAGTATTGTGTGGTAATGTTTAGGGTTTTGCTTGGCATAAAGATCGAGTTTTGATTAATTGTTAATGAAATGTGATTTTTGGACATTTGCAGAATAAAAAGCGACAGTGTAAGTATTTTGTGTGGTATGATCAAGATTTCTCTTTTAGGGCTAAGGAGGTTATCTCGTGGCCGCACAACGATAAGATAGAATTGGAAACTAATTTGGATGATGCAAGGAAAAGGATCAAAGCTCTTAGGAATGTTTTGAAGCGTTATGAAGAAAAAGGAGAGCAATAGATTGAAGCATTGGAGAAGAAAGTTAATGATTTGCAGATGTTGGTAACAATGACAATGGTGTATACTACGAAGCTAGAGAAATGGAAGAAATGTGGTCAAATATCTTTGGTCATGGCTGTTTTTCTTGCTATTCTACTTGCTTTTCTTGTTTAAGAGTTGGGTTCTACTTGTTGATGGGAACAAGGGTTTCAAAAGGCTTGAAAATTAAGAAACTAGGCAAATGGGGATAGTTTTGTTTTTTGGGCATTATTTGTTTTTTGGTGGGCAATGTGGTTGTCTTGAATGGTAGTGTTGAAGGTTTGTAGATACTGCCCCTAATAATTCTAATATGGGGTCTCATTTCTCCCCGAGCTTTGTAATTTATTTTGAATATAATGAATATAAATTAAGTTCTCCATAATTGTTACCTCATTTTTTTAATATTGATCAAATGGAAATAGCTTTTTGTGCTATTAATATTAACAATATTAACAACCATAAAAGGTAAAATATCACTTATCATTAATTGATATAATGAATATAAATTAACTTCTCCAGAATTGTTACCTCATTTTTTTAATATTGATCAAATGGAAATAGCTATTTGTGCTATTAATATTAACAATATGAACAACCATAAAAGGTACATAAATAAGGAAATATCACTTACCATTTACACAATTATCTTGTTAGGATTGCACAAAAGTTGACAAGAGACAAAGATATCCACCATTTTCCCAAAATCTCATCCCATACTCCAAAAATCCAAAATAAAAAAATGCAACATATTCTTGCCAAATACAGATCCTACCAAAGTAGATACAAGAGCATGTGAGTCACTTTGTTTCCATGCATTTACTGCATTTACATATTACCTATAGAAAACACATTTTGCAACCTTAAACCAAAGTTCTTTACTCCCATGCATCAAACCAAAAAAAAAAAAGAAGAACCATTCCTCAAGCTTCACTTGATCCCTTCTTCTTGGTTGATTTCTGAGGTGGCTGTGCCTTATGAAATTGGCTAGGATGGGTATGTCTCATAGTAGTCTCCCTTTGCAAACCTTGCTGCATAAATTAAATTCTAGTATTATAAAATAAATGATCAACACAATTCACACTCTTAGTTGAATGTTAAGCTTAAACTCACAAGGTTCAATTCTGGTGAATTAATGAATTCACCAACTCTGTGCTTCTTCTTTCTTCCTAGTCCATCAGATTGACCAGACTACATGATAAAAAAAAAGCAACAATAATAGACACATATAATTAGCAATTTAGCAGTATTAATAGGAAATTATAGATCCTAAGCAATTACCACTCAATAAACTTACATTTTCATCAACAAAATATCTAGCAGTGCATGTTGTCCTGGTGTGACTAGGCTGCTTACAATATCCACAAGTTAGAGGTTTTCTTGGTATTGGCTGGTGAGTGCTTGCTGATGCTTCCTATTGAGTATGAAACAAAAATGTTATTATATTATCATTTGTTGATAATAAAGCAGGTGTAAGTAATTAACTTACTTCACTTTCAGTTGGCCTTTTGGGGCATCCCCTCTTGTTATGTCCAGGTTGCTTGCAAAGTAAGCACGTGATTTGTCCACCTTCCTTTGTCATCTTTTCTAGCTGTCCCACCTTCACCTTTTTGGTTTCATTATCACCCTTCCTCCTATTCACCTTCGGCCTACCCTGCTTGCATCTAAATGGCAGTGATTCTAGTGGCTCCCCATGATAATTTTCTCGAAATTTCTCACCATTACAAGGCATGATTGGTACATTGTATGCACGTTCATACTTAACCCTTTTGTACCAAATTGATACAAATTCATCCGGGTTGAAGTTACCTAAACCTATCGCAGACAATGCATGAGGACATGGAATTCCTGTTAAATCCCATGCTCTACAACTACACTTTTTCCCAATCAAATCCACAACAAATTTGTCATTCCAATGCCAAACATCATATTGGGTCCTGCCATTCCATTCACATCTGTATTTGGCAACTTCAATCTTATGTGCTTCTAATTTCTTCCTAATTCTGGGTGCTATATTTCCTCTCCATTTGCTGATTTCTTCTTTGTTCTTAGCCATCCTAACCATCACCTTAACCCTTATATATTCTAACAGTTGGATGATTAGCATATACCTAGCATCCATTATCCAATTGTTGAAGGTTTCATTTATGTTGTTATCCACCACATCACATTTACATGATGTGTCAAAGAATGCCTTGCACCACAGGTCTGGTGGGATTGATTTTAAGGCATCATGAACTTTCACGGATAAATTTTTGATCTCTTCCATGTTTTTGTTGAATTGACCTTCATATGTTGACCTTGCAACAATCCAGAATCTTTTTTTCAATAGTTTCCCTTTGAAAATTTTTTGCCAATTGGCATATAAATGCCTGGCACACAATCTATGCCTAGCCTTGGGGAAAACTGTTTGTCTTGCATTGATTAACCCCTACCAAATTGTGTTTAATGAAAACAAATAAGGTTAATGATTGATAATAAAGTCAATTGAATTATACAATAAATATCATTGATGAGTATAGTAACATAAAGATATTGATAATATAAATTAATTCATAATAGATTGTGCACACTTACAGGATGTTGGTCCGAAAGGAACGTTAAATCTCGCCTAGTGTGATTTGATAGATCATCAGCTAGGCATCTAAAAAAAAACATCCATGAGCTAGTAGACTCTGAGTCAACAACAGCCTAAGCTATTGGGAACATTTGATTGTTCCCATCCCTTGCAACAGCTGCCAAAAGAGTTCCTTTGAACATCCCCTTGAGGAAACATGCATCTACTCCAATTACTGGTTTACAGCCCAGTAGAAAACCCTTCCTACATCCTTCTAGACACACATAGATTCCTTTAAACGTAGGTTTTCCCTCTGGAGTTGTGGGTGGCTCACTGTTAATTTGAACATTTGACTGAGGGAACAATCTCAACAGCTCTTCTACATACCCTCTTAACTGAGCAAATTCCTTCGTGTGAGTTTCCTTCACCTCCTTCATAATCCTTTCCTTTGCTAGTTTAGACTTATCCCTTGAAACATGAACTCCTAATTCTAAATGAGACAATCTCACTATCTCACTGATTATGATCTGCGGATTTGCAAAAATTCTGTTCCTATGGTGTTCTGCAAGTATCCTTGACCCAACCATATCGGACTTCAAACTCCTAAAGCAAGTGTGTTCCCTGCAATATGTCTTCACCTTAAAAGTCTTGTCATTTTTATCAAAACTGGCAAAGATACTCCAGTTGCACTGTTGACCAATACGGTGAATTCTCTGCCTGGTGGGGTCACTTTTAACAGGTTTCAACTTACAGCCTTTTTGAATTTGGTACTTAGCTATAGCCTCTTTAAACTGTGCTACATGCTCAAACGTCATCCCTACCTCAAACCAAACAGTAGTCCATGAAGGATTAAACCATAAATCACTACTTCTAGTAGTTATTACATCTTCTTCTTCTTCTTCTTCTTCTTCTTCTTCTTCTTCAAGTTCATGTTCATCTCCAACATTGTACTCACCTGAATCATACTAGAAACCTCAAATTTATCTTCACTATTTTCAAAGCTAGAATCATAACCCAAATCTCCATGGTCATCAGTTCCTATAGGAACCTTTTCACCCTCTTCATTAACTGTGGTAGGGGAGTCATGGACTGTGCCACTTGGTCCAGCACCATCTGCATTTTTTCTTGCACTTGCACTGGCTTTGTGTTTCTTTTTATTGCGAATAGATTCAAGCACCTCCTCATCATTTGCATCACTAGGCACAATATCAAGTAAATCCTCATCATCATGATCATTGTTCTATAGATCTTCTTGTTGGGTTTCATCACCTCCATGCAATGCATCTGTTTCATTAGCATCACCTTCAGCTGTTGTTTCTGGAGCTTCATGAAAATTTGGGGCTGGTTGTGAATTTTGTGTCACATAGCCTTCCCCAATGTCCATTGTACCTTCATCAATTGGTTCTTGCAGAATAGTGCCACCTTCAAGCAAATCTAAAATACTTGGCTCATCACAGACATGCTCAACATACACATCTATAATTCCCTTTTCATTTAAAAGGTACCGCATGTGAATAAGCTCCTGCTTACTATTTATAACCTTTACTGCTTCACCAAATTTTTCCACATAAGGATTTTTGTAATATATGTCCTTAAAATGCATATATCCGAGGCTTTTTACCCTCTCCTCTAAAGACGACAAAGTCACACAATGATATTCAATATCCTCATCATGTACTTCGCCTGCAGCATACCTAAGATCCGTTCTACTACTCATGCAAAAAGTGCCACTATGGTGAATTCTTAATGTCCCCATTGTTGTCATATGGGAAGAAAAAGATATAAATTAATATAAATTAACACACGTTTAAGCATTAAATCTATAAATCAAGTTATTGATTACAAATTTATAGATTTAGAAATAACTAATTTACAGTAATAGCATAAATCCTAAACTAAAATTTCTTCAATACTTTTACAATCATGATTGAAATTGAATTCAACACTAACAGAAAAAGTAAAAGAAAACAGAAAAGTATAACTTTTCAGTTTAATTACTAAGTAAATTACATGAACCCTAAAACCCTAAAAAGTGACGAACACTGCTTAAATTTATTTTAATTTTAAATAAGCCCTAAATCTTAATTACATATCACTTCTAACACAAATCCATGACCCGTATGCTAAATATCAATAAAAGTTAAACAAGTTTTTGTTAGAATAAAAGGAAAAATACCTGTCAATGGCACCAAGAACAGTGTCAGAATTGTCTGTGCTTTGTGGTCCCTTTCGAATGTTCTATTCTATTCCTTCAATGGAGATTCGTTTGGTTGGTGGGTGGAGTAAAGTTGTTTCCTTCTGTGGTCCTTTTCTGGGTTGTGGGGTTAATAGAAGCTTTTGTTTGTTCTCGATCACAACGCTTGGAGTCGGATGGTTTCCTGGCATTCATTTGTCTTTTTTTTTTTTTTTAAACCTTTAGTCAGTGGTGGGACCTACAAATAAAATTGGTAGCAGGTAGACTTCCCACTCATGGGGGTCCAAGTTAGCATGCCAAGTTGTAAAAAAAGTCTGAGTTGGCGCTGACATTTGCATACTTGACGGAGGCCAACAATGCACGTGCTATACGTGACGCTCCGACATTAAATTTTGCCTCATTTCCTCAAATTCGAAAATATGGAGAGTAAAAATTCATGTATTGTAATATGGAGGATAAAACACCTCAAATTCAAAAAATTAAAGTGCAAACGAGCACCTTTTATCGTTAAATGGATAAATAACATGTTAAAATACCACAAAATCATTGAATTTTTTAAATTTTAATGGCGCATAAAGCCAACGAAAAAAATTCTACCACGTTACATGTTTTTTCACACGTCAAATTGCTTTCTTATTTTCAACTTCCCCTTTTAATGGAGCCCACATGAAAATTTGTTTTCTCTTTCTCAATTTCAATCGAGTTCCCCAAAAATGTCAGTGTTCCTCGTTTCTCTTTTCATTTCCATTTCAGATTCCAAACCCTAAACTTGTTACTTCTGCAATATCACAATCCAATCAGGCTTTATATCACGAGTCAATCAGTTGATAGATCCATTCAATGGATAACGAACCTTCGATTTTGCCCCAAACACATCACTTCCACCAGACAATTTAATCTTAATCAATCTAAATTCAACCTTCAAATTAAAAGCCACCTTCTAGGTTCATGACCCCAGATCAAGATTCTCCCTCTTCAATCTTGAACCCAGATCGGGTTCAATCTATTTAGAACCCACCTGGGTTTTGGATTGGATCAAGTTCTCTTGGTTGGGTTCTCAACAAAAAGAGAAAAACAAAAAAGAAGAGGAGAGAAGAGAGAGAAGAAGAAAGAGGAAAATCAGAAAGGATGATTACGATGAAAATTAGACCTAGATCTGATGAAAGGTGTTGTGCGTCCTTGACAAATGAATCAGATCAAGTTCTCCTGGGTGGGTTCTCAACAAAAAGAGAAAAACAAAAAAAGAAGAGGAGGGAAGAGAGAGAAGAGGAAAGAGGAAAATCATAAAGGATGATGAAGATGAAAATCAGACCTAGATCTGATGAAGGGTGTTGTGCGTCCTTGACAAATGAATCGGATCAAGTTCTCCTAGGTGGTTTCTCAACAGAAAGAGAAAAACAAAAAAGAAGAGGAGAGAAGAGAGAGAAGAAGAAAGAGGAAAATCAGAAAGGATAATGAAGATGAAAATCGGACCTAGATGTTGTTGTGTGTCCCTGACAAATGCTTTAGTAAGGAGTAAGATTAAGGAAAGAGGCATGTAAAACGAGAAGAGGGTGAAGATGGAGAAAGAAAGAGAAACTGTAATTGCACCAAACCAGAAGTCCTTCTTCAGTCCGCACTTGCACTTCAAGATGACCTGCAAAGCCCCGAGGTGGAACTCGGGGTAGACACTCCGATGCTTAAGTCAGCAATAATCGGGGCTACCTTTAAGGCGGAGATAAGAAAAGCTTAAGGTTGGTTTCAATTACCTTTTTGACGTGGCCCGGAAGGGGTATTTATAGGATCCAATGAGGAACCCACGTGGCATGCCAAACAAGATAATCGGAGCCTGACGTGTCCATCAAGACGGTATTTCCGGGACCGGGAATTTGAGAGGTATCCAGATGCACGAGCGTCCACCATACTTGTTGTGCCACTCATCGTAAGGGATCAAGTACGGGCATGCTTATTGTCCTTGTCATGCAGCCATTTGAGCGGGAAGCTTTGGATTTATTCCTCACTTCGGTCATAAAGGAATTACTGTAGC
>BPVZ01000058.1:1096290-1111235 GCA_020521535.1 Rubroshorea leprosula | reverse complement strand
AGGTTGTTAAAGGTTTCGTCGAGGTCGGCGAGATGGTCTTCTGCTTTTAGGCTTTTTACCACAATGTCGTCGACATATACCTCCAGGTTCTTGCCAATCTGAGCGTGGAAGACAATGGTTACCATTTTCTAATAAGTAGCACTCGCATTCTTTAAGCCAAACGGCATCATGACGTAACAATAAATTTCATCGCCAGCATAGAACGCAGTTTTCTCTTCGTCTTCTGGAGCCATTGGCACCTGGTGATACCCCGAATATGCGTCCAAGAGGCTTAACCTCTCATTGCCTGAAGCCGCTTCAACTAGTTTGTCAATGCTCGGCATTTGATAACAATCCTTAGGGCAGGCGTTGTTAAGATTTGTGTAATCAATACACATTCGCCATTTGCCATTTTCCTTCTTTACCAGAACTGGGTTAGCCACCCATTCACAGTAATTGACTTTCCTGACAAAACCAGCCTGAAGCCTCTCACCCCCGAAGAGACGCCGTTTCTAGGCCACTGGTTTTTTCAATGGATTGGTGCTGAGCTTATGTTGAGAGACTGAATTTGGAATTCCTGGCATATCTGCCGAAGTCCATGCGAATACATCATTATTAGCTCGAAGAAAGGCTATTAGCTTTGCTCTCTCGTCTGGGTTCAATCTAGTTCTGATCTGCGTCTTTCGGCTCGAATCTCTGTCATCAACGAGCACTTCTTCAACATCTTCAACCGGAGCAGCTCTGGTTTCATCTTCTGGTCGATTATCGACGATCTCTACACCCATAACCTGCTGATTATCAGGAATTCGCTGAGGAATGGCCTCGGGTGTCTGAGCTTTGCCCTTCATGGGTTGTGTTACCGAGGTGATATAACAATGTCTAGCCACCTCCTGGTTTCCTCGCAGTGTTGCTATTCCCATAGGAGTGGGGAATTTCATGCAGAGGTGGGATTGGGAAACCACAGCTCGGATTTCGGTCAATGTGGGTCGGCCAATAACAATGTTGAAAGAGGAGGCCATCTTGACGACGAGGAACCGGACTGAAGGGGTTACATAGGTCCGGCCACTCCCAAAAGCCACATGGAGGGTAAGAACTCCTTCTACCGGAACAGGTTGGTTGTTGAAACCATAGATAGGACCATCATACTTCTGCAACAATGATGGATCTAGCCTTAGACTCTTGAAACAGTGGAAATACATAATGTCTGGTGCACTCTCGGTGTCAACAAGGACACGCTGTACTTCACAGTTATTGATCATGACAGAAGTGACCAGAGGATCATTGTGGGGTGTAACAACTGTGTCGAGGTCAGCAGATGTGAAAGTAATGGGTTGATTCTTCCATTCAGCATCGTCAATCTTTCGCTTCTGAGCTCGGTTCTGATGCTTAACCTCTCTGACATACAGCTTTCGCTGCTTAGAACTCAATCCTCCTGCTTCAAGGCCTCCGGTAATCATGTGTATGATTCTAGCCGGTGGTGGGAGCGGAGGTGGGGCTTGCTGGTATCCCACACCTTGTCTATTTGGGGGATTGCGGACTCCTTGAGGCTGCGGCCTCTATTCTCTGATAAATCTCGGCTGTTCAGCTCTCTGAACATACTCATTCAGCATTCCCTTCTGAGCTAAACTTTCCAGTTCGGACTTTAAGCTGTTACACTGCTCTGTAGTATGGCCGTGACCCTGGTGGAAATCACAATATCTGGTATGGTCTCGACTAGCAGTAGCAGTTCGCATTGGGCCAGGATGTCTCAAGTCCATTTTGTTCTTAACCTGCATAAAAATTTGCGACCTCGGCAAATTAAATGGAGTCCAATTAACTGGAGGTTTACTTGCAGATTGTTGTGAGGGCGTGGAGTTCGTCCTTCTGAATCTCGGCGGGGAGGTCAACACTGGACCTCGGTTCTGCGCCATTCTCATCCTTTTTCGGCTCGGGTTCTCATCTCTCCACTCTGGGTTCTAGCTCTTAGAGGAAGGTGGGTTTTGCGCCAGGGCGTATTCCTCAGCAGTTATAAATTTCAAAGACCGATCATTTACCTCGCTAAAGGTGGTGGTAGCATGTTTGATCAAACTGTCTCGGAACCTGTCATGTTTGAGACCAGAGATTACAGCTGCAATGCCCACAGCTTGGTCAAATGAACTAACCTCCAACACCGCATCATTGAACCTGCTCATGTAGTTCTTTAGAGACTCTCCATCCCTCTGTTTAACGCGCATCAATTTGGTAGTAGTTTTCCTAATCAATTTTCTACTGGAAAACTTAGTGGCAAAGGCAGATGCCATTTCTGTGTAAGAACTAATTGACCTCGGAGGTAAACTATAATACCAAGTTCGGGCATTACCTCGCAGAGTAGAGGGGAAGATCTTGCACATTAACGCGTCAGAGGCATTCTGTGCTTGCATGCAAGAGTAAAAAGCATGCAGGTGATCATCGGGATCCTTCGTCCCATCATAAGTCTCCAGTTGTGGTATTTTGAAGCCAATAGGATAGGGTTCCAATGTGATATTGGTATTCAAGGGGTGAGGTATGGAATCGGCAGCATGGTGTGGGGGTGGAGCACCTCGGTGTTCAGCTACCAGCTTTTCTAAGCTATCAAGGCGACGAGTAACATCATCTGGGATGGGTTGCTAAGCGGGTGCTATGTGGGATTGATCCTGAGATTCGCTAATAGCGGGAGCAGGTTGAACTGGTTGGGGATTCTGCTGTGGAGCTGGGGGTTGTTGAGCAGGGTTTAGTAAATTAATGAGGGGATCACCAGGATTATTTCTAGCTAAAAGCTGGGCCAGTACCAATTGAAAAACACCAAACTGCTGCTGCATGGCAGCAAGCTGAGCTGTCACTGCGTCTTGGTTGGCAGTGGAAGTTGAATTGTGAGCTGAGGTATGGGGTTGGTTTTCATCTCCTCCTTCTGCATGATCAACAGGAGGGAATATAGTTGGGACCTGAGGTGGAAGCTGAGGTTGGATTTGAGGTGGGATCAGAGGTGGAAGGTTGTTGGGGGGTTGACCTTGCCCATGAGGCAGAGATGAATTACCAGCTCGGATTGATCGAGTGTGAACCATGACGGAAGAGCAACTAGAGAGCTTTCAGTTCGTTTCCCACAGACGGCGCCAATGTAATTGCACCAAACCAGAAGTCCTTCTTCAGTCCGCACTTGCACTTCAAGATGACCTGCAAAGCCCCGAGGTGGAACTCGGGGTAGACACTTCGATGCTTAAGTCAACAATAATCGGGGCTACCTTTAAGGCGGAGATAAGAAAAGCTTAAGGTTGGTTTCAATTACCTTTTTGACGTGGCCCGGGAGGGGTATTTATAGGATCCAATGAGGAACCCACGTGGCATGCCAAGCAAGATAATCGGAGCCTGACGTGTCCATCCAGACGGTATTTCTGGGACCGGGAATTTGAGAGGTATCCAGATGCACGAGCGTCCACCATACTTGCTGTGCCACTCATCGTAAGGGATCAGGTACGGGCATGCTTATTGTCCTTGTCATGCAGCCATTTGAGCGGGAAGCTTTGGATTTATTCCTCACTTCGGTCATAAAGGAATTACTGTAGCAGTTTGAGGTTTGGCACCTCGGACCTATCCTTACAGAAACAGATAATGGAGAGATGAGATCTGGAGGCTGGGGGAAGAAGATAACTAAGGGCCATTAATGTAATTTCACAAATTTTCTTTTGTGATAACTATTTCAATTAAATCCATATCATCTAATTTAAAAATTTCTACATAAATTATAAAAGTGCCAGTTCACTTATTTAGTTTGCACCTAATATTCACCACTGAAAAAAATTAAATTACTTAACGGTAAACTTTGCCATCCCAGCACTTAACTAACAAAAGGGTTATTTTGGTATCAAAAATAAAAATTTAAGAATAATTTTGATATTTTTTAAAGTTAAAAGATAATTTTAATGTCAAAATGAAAAATTGAGGAACCAAAATAGTATTTAAACCTTTATTATTTGGGAACTTATGGAGAAAAAAATAAATACCGTAAATTTACAAGAAAATATAGTGATATAAGCATGTTAATTCATTGAAGATTAATTTGTCAATCCATGCAACAATGAAACGATGATGATAAAACCATGCTGTCCGTGTCTTTGATAAAACTAAAATGAATTGAAAATTCTACCTTCGTGATAAACTAACCTTTATTATTATTTTTTATTGTTTTTAGATTGTGTAAGATATCTTTAATTTCTACTAGCATTTTAGAAGCTAATTAAAAACAATTTTTAAAAATAGTGAGAAGTATTTTATGAAAAATTTTGTTTTCATCGATCGATTTCAAATATTTGTAACAGAAATCATGTTAGAAATTTGGTGAAACACACATTAATTAATGAATTTGGTATATTTGGATTTGGCATCAAATTGGATATTTAAAAGGGTGTTAATATTGGGATAAGATTTTTATACAAATTTTTAATATAGTTTTCATATATTATTAAATAAGTGAATTTATACAATATCATAAGTTTTAAAAGAGTGAAAATAATCAATAATTAAATGACATATAAGAATGTACAAGTTATACAAAAAGTGTATTTCTTGATTATGAGGATAGTATAAGGCAAATTATCTTTCTATACTTTTCTTGGCCTTGTGGCTAAGATCAAGTATAGTATTTGATCTTATTAGATCATCATTCTAAAATTTTTTAAAAAAATTTGTTTAAAAACTCATATTTTAATTAATATTTTGAAAAATTGACTATTGAATGGAAAGTTTTATACTTGTAGATCATGCATTTCAGTTTTTATATTAATCTAATACTTATAATTTTATAATTAAATAAATTATATTTATTGATATATATTTAATAATATTAAATTTCTTATAATAAACAAAGTGATTAAGTTTACTATAACAATTTAAAAATTTACATGCATAATTTATATAAATAAAATTTTTAATTCAATATTAATTTTTAAAAATATTAATTAGAATTTAAGTTTTGAAAGAAGTCATTTAAAAAAATTTTGAGAAAATGATTTGTAAGACACTTTTTCCCTCAATTATTTTTCTATCTAAAATTATTTATTATAAAATATTATGGTAATTGTTGATCATGTTGTGAACTACGGTTGAAATAATTTCCCCAAATTTTGGTACAAGTTAAAATAGTTACTCTTCATTAAATGTTCCTAAGAAAAACGACAGTACAACATTGAAACCGATTAAGGTACCGTCGAAGGATGTTACATATTCGTAATATAAATCCATCCCTTTACTCTCAAATCTCAATGCCAAATTGCCCCGAAGTTCCTCCCCTTGCTAGCTATAAGCCTAAACAAACAAGAGATCACTACAAATGGCAATAGAGAAGCTTTACATAATCTTGGTTGCCATGGCAGTCTTCTTGTTGGCTAGCAGGGTAACATCTCAAGCTGCTCTTGCTCCTGCTCCGGATAGTCTACCCTTTATTGCGGATTACTTTACTGAACATGAGAAGTTTCTTGAAGTTTGTCCAATTTTCAAACACATAACTGATAATAAGTGTCGGATAGCCATTGAAGTAAACGTATTTTCTGACACAAAATATACTATCACCAAGGACTGTTGTAAGCAGCTTGTTTCTTTCGGGCGTAAATGTTTTAAAGCCTTTGTGGATGCATTGAAGTTTAGTCAAACTTGGCGCCCTGCTAAATTCTTCGCTGGTGCGGACAAGCATACGCTGGATTCATTTGGAGCAGGTGTTTTGCGTCTGGCGGATGAAGTTTATTATATATGCACTCTAAAAATCAAAGAATAGTACACAATTGTGCCTTCCTCTTCTAAAGAAGACTTGTTCCTTCCTTTCTCTTTTCCTATGGCATTTGTCTATTATCCATTCTCATAATAATAATAATAATAATAATAATAATAATAATAAATACAAATCAATCTCTAACGTTTCTTTTGCACTTTATTGTGCCTAAAGGAAAAAACATTTTGACTTACATGATAACAAATTTTTAGGGGCTTAATTGAATTGTGTACAACTTTCAGGGACTTATTGTGTGATTTTCCTTTCTCTGCACGTAAGTGGCGTGTTAAAAGAGAAAGTCTTAAATACAGTATATAATGAAGAAAATTATAAGTTAAATATAATAAGAATTATTTTATTTATTATTAATTAATTTTAAATTAGAGGTACAATTTCACGTGATATCCTTAAATACAAGATACAAGAGCACAATTCTCTTATTATTGCCAGTTCCATGCAAACCTGGTATGGTCGCCGGTCATCATCTCTTGGAGCCGGAACCAGTAAACATCTGTACCTGGGTCTGTCCCATGATCGAACTCCAGCTCCCCTCCAAACCCAATAGGTAGGTCCCCAGCACACCGCCTGGCATCAATCGGAAACCCACCTTCACCAAGGAACCCAGCTAACCCAGAAACCATTTACGGTTTTTATTATTGCAATTCAAATTCAGGTACATTTCTCTTGCACCCATTTTAATATTCCTCCTTTTTGCTTGATTCTGTGCTGGGCTATGGATGTTTTGTTGTAGGTTTCTGGTCTCTGTTTTACTCCTATCTGCTTCATTCATAGACCAATTTATGATGTCTTCACTCTTGCATTTGTGCAGTAACATTAATCTTACTTTCAATTTTTCACTTTTGTAGTGATACTTTAGGAACTGATATCATGTCATGGCAAAGGTTTTCTAGTGGAATCACCCTCAATAATTTGAAAAATCTCGGGCGCTCCTCTCATGAATCCAGGTGAACATTTTGTATTGCTAATGGTAAAATACAGACCTTTACTATCTATGTGTTCTTGTCTTGATAAGAAAAACATAGGTAAACTTAGAGATAAAGAAATAAGAATGGATTTTAGTTTTAGGAGAAAGCAAGTTACTTTTCATTCCAAACTATGCCCCATAAAGGGGAATACAACTACACTGGGCATACCCTGGCACACTTCATCCATTTATCTCCCAATTAACAAGCTCAAATGATAAACAATAAGATTTACTAGAGAGTTTACACTTCCACATACTCCAGTAAACAACCATGTGTTCCTCTCATACCATAGGGAATATATAGATGTTGCAAATGCAACCTTCCTTCAAATAGCTAGTGCTCCTGTTCCTTCCTTTTGTTTCCTCCTGTAACCAAGACCATTCAGCACTGCATTGCATTGGAATATAATTAACCCCTATACACTGTAAGACTAAGAACCAGGCCTCATTGCAGAAAATGCAGCAGAAATAAGAATGGATTTCTTCATAACTTTCCTCTAATTTTAATTTTTGAAGAATGTGGATTGGATAAATTGAGCCTTTATGGGTTTTGTTTTTGGCTGATAAATCCTTTTTTTTTTTTTTCTGGTCTAGGTTTGTTCCTACTGTTTTATGTCCAAAATATTACTTGCTCAAAGCTCAACTGAGTCCAGGCAATGTTCTCACCATGATGCTTGGAGTCTAATGCCAAGACATGAATTTAGCATTGGATCATCTAATAAGTCTTTTGGTTTCTGTCCTTTTTTCCATCAGTACATTTGGAGATCTCCTTCTTTGCTAGGCATTCAATGGCATTTTTCTTCTGATGGAACAGGAATCAAGAAAGAAGCTCTTATACCTAACAGCACTGATTTTAGTGATGGTTGGACTTACTTATGCATCTGTCCCTTTGTGCTGGAGATTCTGCCAATCTACTGGGTATGGAGGTATCATCCAACGTCATGAGGTGAGGTTGAGATGATAATTTTTCATTTTTTTTCTTTGTTGTTGCTTTTAATTATATTGGCAATTTATTCTTCCCTGATTTGTTCACAATACGACCTTCTTGTCTTTTAGACTGTTGAAGAAAAGATTGCTAGGCATGCAAAAGATGGAACAGTCACAACCAGGTGCACTTCTGGGCCTCAGATGTAAGGGCTTATTTAAAACCTTGCCTTTGGTTATTTAGTGGTGATTCTATTTTGAGATATAGTTCTTGTATAACTTTTGGTTTTCAACTTTTTTAGACTATTCTGTTCGACATGTGGCATACCAAACTAAGTGGACTTTATTTATACCAGACTTTATCTTATAACAAATGTTGATTATATCTTTCTCCATACCCAAACTATTAGAATAGTAGGATTTCTAGGGGTGATTTTCTGGAGATTAAAATTTTTTCTTTTGGGTGTGGAGATGAGTTTTATGGGCATCAAAGTTCCAACTGTATGCTAGAATATTGTATGTTAATTGTTGGGAAGAAAGTGGAAAATAAAGAAAAGGATATATTCCTAAGTGCCCAGACATGATTTCTTTAGTATTTAGCAAACTTCTACATAAACTGTCCGAGCATGTGCATCCCTAAAGTCAAAGTGGATATCATTTTTTTCTAACTTTTAATGTTGCACTTTTTTGGCCTCTCAACATTTGTTCCAGATACTGCTCTGAGAAGAGATATGCTATTTGAAATTTTGACTCCTTATTCTGTCTTCTAATTATATTCATTCTCTTATAGTCTCATGCCAATCCTCTACAAAGAAACTAATGATGCAGGACTGCCTCAACTAATCAGCTAATAGCATCTCTGAACTCTGATTTCACTGGGATAAGGATCTTTGCATAATTTCTTATGTTTCGAATTTCTATCTGTATGTTTATGCAACTTCAATTAATGCATGCATTTTCTAGGGTTTCCTTTCTGAGGCATGTGGAATTTGACCTGAATGACTGAAGGACTATCAGGTTTGTCTTTGTCTTGTTGAGTTCTTTATCTCTTTCACCAGGCTGAGAGTTGTGCAGTTCAATGCTGATGTCTCTGATGGAATGCCTAGGAAATTCATTCCGACTCAAAGAGAGGTGATTCTCACTTCCAAGTTCTCTCTGTCTAATTTTCTGCAATTTAGAGGATGATTTCCATCATGTTTAACATATCTTTTCATCATTTCTTTCTGCTAGGTAAGGGTCAAACCAGGAGAGAGTGCCCTAGCATTTTATACTGCTGAAAATAGAAGCTCAAAACCAATAACTAGTATGTCTGCATATAAAATTTTCCCCAGTGGAGGTACCCTGATGTATCAAAGTATTTGTTCATAATTTTTAGATCTCTTTGCAGAATTATCCTCCATTCTGGATCTCTGTGGCATTTCATGAAAAACATGATCTTTGCTTCATTTTCCAAATACAACTTGATATTTACTCATTGCTTGGGGTAAATTAGGAGGGCCTAAAGCTAGGACCTAGTGAAAAATATCTTTCCATTCTGTTTTCCCTGGAGGTGCCTTCAAAATAAACACTTGCCTTTTATTTTGAATTGTTGACAGAGGTATGACTGTTAAAACAATAGATCTTCTTATGCAAGAAAGAATGAGTAGTCGAAAATATTTAGGATAGACATAGAGTGATTTTGATGTGAAAGAATGATCTGCACATTTAATACTGTGAACTGCATTTTTTGTTGCCCTTCCTTTTTATTCGTGCAACTGGACATTATTACATAATATTTTCTCAACATAATCTGTTCTATTTTATGTGGGGATTTTCTTCTAGGGACTGAGAATGACGGTAGCTTTGTGCTCAAATAATCATGGGAGAACTTTAGTTGAAATGCAGCGCTATTGTGTCTTGCTGCTTAGGCATAATTTCTATTGGCACCAATGGGGTCTTCGTGCATCACTTTAGTGTTTCATTCATTTGTGTTTCAGCACTGGTATTGGAAAAACTGACAATTGGCATGCACATAAAGGCTGAAGCTTAAGCATGCATATTGATAGTTGTATAAGGATCAGGGAAGAAAGTAGATATGTCCCATAGTGGACGATCTAGTGGTTATGAATTTCAATGTTGGAGATCTGAAGTTTGAATCCTGGGATAGGTGGGGAGGGGTTTGGAAAGGGGAGGGCTATCCTCTATTGTATAACTCATCATTTGATGTACCAAAAAAAAAAGGGAGTAATGTTAGGTTACTAGATTGTACTTGATAAATGAGCGGACAAATGTTGGTAATAAATTAATAATTCTTTGGAGTTCTGCTGCATAATCTTCAATGAAACCTAAAGAGTAAGCTGCGTTAAACACCAGTTGTCATCATTTTTATCATTTCAATCATGTGAAAACTCTGGGAGGAGTGGCTCAGTTAATCTGTCCGCTTCTACTTTCTTTTCCTTTTTCTGGCTGCAGTTTACTTGAACAAAATCCAGTGCTTGTGCTTTTGCTTTGAGGAGCAGCATCTTCTTCCTGGATAACAGATTAACATGCCTGTAAGTGAAGGCTGTCTAAATTTTTAGTTTCTGGAGAGAACAAGTTTTTTATTATTCAATGGCACGTCTTTGCAGATTTTCTTCTACATTAACCCCGAGTTTGAAACAGATCCTAAATGGGCGGTATCAACAACCTGATCTTGTCCTATACATTTTTTCAAAATCTAAGAGGAATGAAAGGTAATTCAAATAGCTTATTCATTAAAATTCAGAGAATGGTCTATGTGCGGAGGATAAAAAATCAAATTCAAGTACTAAACTCTCTTTGTGCTGGATGACTACAAACTTTCTTGTAGAGTTTAGACAGTAATAGAAGAGAAGAGAACATCATTAATTATCAAATTATTATACATATTTTTGTTTTCCCCTGGTTTTATAAGATTTTCTTGCCTTCTTTGCTGAAGAATTCCGGAAAGCAGAATCAGTGTCGCTAGAATTACTTATATTGTATGTCTGTTTACATTGATATGAACTTTAGACCAAGTTCTTTGAGTTGTATTTTTTTTTGTTCATGATCTTTTTGAGTTTCTATTTAGAAGAGAAAAGGGGAAATCCCTTGTTCTTTTTTACACGAGACAGGCTAATTGGTTAAAACTCTCATGGAGGAGAGAAATGGAGAAGGGGAATGAGAGTTTGAATTTTGACCATATGCGTGAGGAAGCATTTTATGTTAAAAATTTGACCAGATGCTTTATAGGCCTTTCTCAAAAAAGAAAAGGGAAAATCTTAAATGAGTGACTTGGTCTGATTTCCATTTATCATATTTTTTTTTTATCAAATATCCTGATGTTATTGTTGAATGTTATGCTTATGACCACTATTAAATTTGTTAAGGCCATTAAATCTGTCAAACTTTTATCTTCATTTGATGGTTAAAAATTATTGATAATTGATAAAATTGTTAATATTTATTATTTAATAAATTAAAATTAGTTTTTAAATAAATATTTTTAAATATTAAATAACTATTTAAAAAAAATATAAATAAATAAAATTAAAATTAAAATTAATAGTGCATTAGATATTGACCATTATTGGGCGTTATGACATGTCAGGAGGTTTTTCATGTTGAAAATAAATTAGATTGGAGATATGCCTTCTTCAGATAGGAAATGACCAAAATGTCCTCATCCTCTTCCTCACCCTTCTCTCTTGCATTTACCTCTTCTGCACTTGTCCCTCTTCCACACGTAAATCCCTCCAAATCACAATAGAAATGGAAAATGATTGGAAGATAATATTTTTAGAGAAAAGTGTTTTACATATCATTTTCTCAAATTTTTTTAGAGAATTTGTTTAAAAACTTATTTTTAATTAATTATATATTTTAGAAATTAGTCATTAAATTGAAAGTTTTTCTCGTATAGATTATACATGTTAATTTTTAAATTGTTGTAGTAGGTTTAACCATTTCATTGATTATAAGAAATTTAATAACATTAAATATATATGTCAATAAATAGAATTTCTTTAATGAAAGGGTTATCATTATTAAATTAATATGAAAATTGAGATACATGATTTAAATAAATATAATTTTGAATCCAACTATTGGTTTTTAAAAATATTAATTAGAAATTAAATTTTTAGACTAAAAAAATTAAGAGGATGACCTGTCTTACACTATCATCATATTTTTATATAATTTTGGTTATACCCCTAATTTGGTTCCTAAACTATTGTACGGACTATAGATTTGGTCCATGAACTAAAAACATCCTTGATTTGGTCGCTGAACTATTGTATGGACCCCCTGATTTGGTCTCTACTATTTATTACTTTGCCCTAAATTGGTTCTTTTGTACAAAAAAAACTGATGTGTCCGTTACTTAAATACAAAAAATTGTAACTTAACTGCCATATGTTACATTAATAATAAGACACATCAATTGTTTTTTGTATGGAAGGACCAATTTGGGGCAAATTGATAAATAATAAGGATCAAATCAAGGGTCCGTACAATAGTTTAAGGACTATATTGGGGATTTAACCTATAATTTTTTATACAATTTTATACATTATTTAATGATTTACTCTTTTCACTTTATTAAGACCCATAATTTTGTATGCATCCTCTAATGACATAAAAAATTTTATAGAAAAATTATACAAAAAGATTAGGTTAAACCAAAGTTGTCAATACTGTACTGGTATACGTATCGATTTTGCTATTGAAACGGTACGTACAAAATACCGAAATTTTTTGCGTATTGTTTTAGATTTATCATTATAAATATATATTCTTATAAATTAAATATCAAATTTTAAAATAATAATAAGAGAAACTAATGTTTAAAACCATTATATTCATATAAATTGAAAACAAATTTAAAATGACTATTTTTACTCTCTCAACTTCTAATATATGCATATTTTTCATTCCGCCACTTTAAGTTAAGGGATTAAAAATGTGCATATTTAAATAAATTTAATAGAGTAATTGATGGAGGGACTAAAAAAATACATTTTTCATAGTTGATGGGCTAAAAAAGTGCATAAAAAAGTTAAAGTATGAAAATTATGTAAAACATTAAAGTTGATGACCAAAAATGGAATTTACCCATTTTAAATTTGAATTGATTTGTGCTAGCGAGTTTTCGGTGTACCGACTGGTATGTCGAAATTTGACCAAAACAAGTGAAATTTGACCAAAACAAAATTGAACCATGTACCGTTTTGGTTTAGTGAAAAAACCAATATGTACTGGTCTATCGGCCGGTATGGTACAGTATTCATAACAATGGGTTAAACCCCCATTTTGGTCCATCAATTATTGTACGTCCCCAAATTTAGTCCCTCAACTCAAAAAATCCTTGATTCGGTCCATATTGTTTATCATTTTTATCTCGATTTGATCCATATGTTAATTTTTTGACGTTAATTAATGGAAAAAGACAACAAAAGCATTATGTGTCACACAAAAATTGATAGGTTGATGACATGGCATTCCAACTCATCTCACCCAAAAAACAATCCATTTTTTAGCTTTCTCTTTTTTTTTACGTTCCTCTCTTTCGTCTTTCCCTTTCCTCTTCCCTTTCTTCAACTTTTGCAAACCCTAACATCTCAACCAATCTCTAACACTTCAACCAATTTATTCATCTCAACCAATCTCTACCCTTGCTAGGTTTTTCATCATCATCAAACAACAAAACCCATAAAAAACCAGAAATTATTTTAAAAAAATTTTGGCAAAAGGTGCAGATCACCCCCTCAACTCAACAATTGGTGGCAAATCAGCCCCTCAACTCACTTCATGCACAAATCACCCCTTCAACTCACCTACAGTGGCAAATCACCCTTTCCGTTAAGGCTTCCGTTAACATTTAACAGTCCACTCATGAGCCCTTCCTCTATGTTCAATGTGGCCTTTTTTTTGTTGAGATGGATGTTGAGGTGGAGGCACACTTGGACAAAGACCTCAAAATCAATAAATCAAACAAAATTACTTTTATACCCTTAATGGTTTAGGGAAATAAAATTGGGGATTTAAGGATTTAGGGATTTGGGGTTATATTATTTCGCTTGACGGCTTTTATCATCTTCATCTTTTTCCCCTCTTCATCCTTTCAAGATCTACAATTTGTCGAGCATGGGGTTCTTTGTCAAGCTTTTGAGGATACTTTGGTTTTATTTCGTTTACCAGCTTCTATCATCTTCTTCCCCTTTTAAAAAATTGAACCTTTTTCAGCAATATTTGCAATTCATCGAGCATGGGTTTTTTGTCAAACTCTGAATCTTCTATGAAATTACCATATTTTGAGGATATTTAGGGTTTTATTTCATTTTCCAGGTACTATCATCTTCTTCCCCTCTTCATGTTTTAAAAAATTGAACTCTTTATTAGCAAGATCTGCAATTCATTGAGCGAGCATGGTTTCTTCGTCAAGCTCTAAATCGCTAGTGAAATTACCATATTTTGAGAATAGATGCAATATTGAGTTCGGTTTAGGGATGCCATTAGAAATAATTGATTTTTGTGACTGGAACTCCAGCTTTAACGGTTGTCATAACCCGATTTTTCATTTAGTTTATTTAGACTTTTCATATATATATATCAATCACAAAATTAATAAAAAAAAATCAAAAATCATAAAATATAAAACTATGAAAATTTCTCTTTTCTTTGACTAATATATCTTTGTTTTGTTTCGGGGGTTATGTGCAAAAAGAAATTCAAGAAGAAATGGAAAAGAAACTCAAGAAAGGGACTAAATTGAAGAAATTTAAAGTACAAGGCCAAATTACAAAAAATATGCAAAAGCAGCAAAACCCTTGAAGTGCAGCCCATTTCTCCGACCCATCTTAAATGGCCCAAAATAATCCGAAAAAAAAAAAACAAACCCAATGTTAGCCTAAACCCAACCAAAACTCTAGTTTCCTTTCTCTTAAAAGAGGAAGGGAATGGACAAGAAGCAAGGGGGCTGGCGGCAGAAAGAAAAGACAAGTCTTCCCCTCTATGCAACCAAATCCTACTTCCCCTGCACTTGAATCCTGCTTCCCCTGCGCCCCAATCCTGTGCTCCTCCCCTCTGCACGAACCAGCACCCCCTGCTCAGCGCCCCTAGCTCCTGCACCCAGCCTTGTTTCCCGAGCCAATGCCCCTAGCTCCTGCGCCCCTAGCTCCTGCGCCCCTAGCTCTTGCGCCTGGCCTTGCTTCCTGCACCAGCCTTGCTCTGCATCAACTCCCTTGCTCTGCACCAGATCGCTGCACTCTGCACCAGCCATCATCGGCAATCATGCCCCTGCTGCCACACGCCTACACCCCCCTG
>BPVZ01000058.1:1000729-1015276 GCA_020521535.1 Rubroshorea leprosula | reverse complement strand
AAAATATATAAAATATATTTAATATTTATTTTAATTAATATTTTATATATTTTTAAAATAATAAAAAGACATAAAGTCAAAAATTAAAGTATCCAAAAACATCATTAAACAAAGACTTAGTATGAAATTAACTTTTCACCTCGTTAATCGAAGTTAGATTCTTTAAAGAGATCAATGTAAAGATGCTTTTTTATAAATTGGTTAGTACAAATAAATCTTGTGGAACCAAAAATAAAATTATTCTCCTTGAATTCTTTGTAACCTCATTAATTCATAACTAATGATATATACTCTTTTCATTTACTTTTAGTAATATTAATTTTAATTTTAATTTTTTATATTTTAGATATCAAATAAAAGTAACAATTTAAATGAATAATAATTAAAAAAAATTTTATAAAGTTTTTATTGAGTATTTTTATTTAATTAAAATTTTTTAATTATCATTTATATAATATATTAAAATTTTAAATATAAGTTTTAAAAGAAAATTTAAAAAATAAAGTAGAGCAGTTAAAAATAAATTAAGGGGGTAATACTTATCTTCTAATAAAAATTAAAAAATGTTTAAATAAATGTTTTATTTTGTCTATTTAATTTAAGTCCGCGCCTAAACCCCTCCTTAATCCTCTCCATATATATTATATCCTCCAACTGTTTCTCTCTCCACACCACAGCTGTACTCTGGATTCTGGACTGGGCGTGTCTCCTGATATTTTCTGGTTTTCATGAGCTAGCCATCATCCATTAGATCTTTCCTGTTCCAGCTGGACCAATCGACGACAATGAGCAACGGCGACGGCGGCATGGAGCCGCAGAAGCCGCCAGTGCTGAGCTCGTCGGCTTCTTTCAAGGCTAGGAAACCGAAGACCAATGCTGCCGTGCCGCGACCTGAAGTCGATGATATTGTCACTCTCCTCCACGGCTCCGATCCCGTCCGTGTCGAGCTTAACAGGCTAGAAAACGAAGTTCGAGGTTATTCAAACATTCTGTTAATCTTTCTGTTTCCTTTTTTATGTTCCTGGAAAATTTTGTTTTCTCGAGTCAATTTTTGTATCATCTTTCGTTACAATTGCGAAATGCAATCGGAATAGCAATTTTCTGAAGACAAGGAAAGAAATATTCATTTTGTTGATACTGTTCAACGTGATTTGGTTTAGATTTTTATTTTTTTTAATGCTGATTTTTCTGAAAATTTTTAGAATTTATTAAGTAATCTGTCTAGTTTTTATGTATACCAATTTTTCAGAAGGCAGATTTACTCTTATTTCCATTAGAGAGGCAAACTGCAGTTACTCCGTGGAACTCTTAGTTGCTTGTAGTATTGTGTGGATTTGACTGTAATTGTAGTACTAGTGAGATTTTGATGGATCGTACTTTGCAGATAAAGATAGGGAATTGGGAGAGGCGCTGGCAGAAATCAAGTCTTTGAGAAATTCGGAACGACTCAAGGAAAAGGCAGTTGAAGAGGTAATTTGGATTGATTGTTCTTGTTCATGCCTGGTCAACTTGGTGGTGGATAATGGATAATAGGTGTTACGTTTGACTTATTTCTGCTTGATTTGAATTTGTTTTTGGTTGAGAAACTTGGCCGAAAGAAATTGATATATTTACTGTTGAATTTTCTAGATTTTAAATGGATTCATGGATGCAGAAGAGGATGCATTCCAGATCCATTTGGCTTCAATCTGTTAAATTGATCCTTCATATCACTCTATCAATGAAGTTATACTAGGGATTTTTTTTTTCTTTTTTCATTTTAATGTATCTTTTTCTATCTATATGGAAGTTTTGTTGTCTACTAATTATTATAAATTCTGCTAGATTATGCTGGAAATGATGCACTTAATAAGACTACCTAGTGCAAGTAGTTGCCACTAATCTATCAGCACGCTGACTATCTTATGGTTATATGCTCAAAATGGAGTGAAAATAGTACTTAGGATCTCATTGGCATCTCAGTAATTCAGGTTGTTTTTAATTCAGGATCTTCAACCATTTTTGGTTTGAACAGCAGTTCATTCCTAGAAGGTAGAATTTGAATATGCTTCTGATTTAATTTTTGGATTGTGGGTAGAAGGCTAGATATGTATGATAGGAGAGATGATATCTTCAACAACAAAAGAGGACACTGTGTTCTGGAGAGGAAGAAAGAAAAAGAAGCTTTGTGTTTTTGCCATGTGCATGATAGCTTATTGTTTTGTTTTTGAGTTATGCAGCTAACAGACGAGCTTAAGAAAGTTGGTGAAAAGCTTAAAGCAACTGAAGCTCTTCTAGAGAGCAAGGTAACGTGCCTGGTTATCTATGTAGCCTGGTTGAACATCAAAATTTAAAGTCTGTCTGGGTTATAATTTAGTAATGTTAAATTGCTTGTGCTATGAGTTTGCAGAACCTTGAGATCAAGAGGATTAATGATGAGAAAAAAGAAGCTTTGGCTGCACAATTTGCTGCAGAAGCCACACTCCGAAGAGTCCATGCTGCTCAAAAAGATGATGAAATGCCTCCCATTGAGGCAATCATCACTCCACTAGAGGCAGAACTTAAGCTTGCTAGATTGGAGGTATACAGTAAAGTATTTTCTTAAAAAATTTTGGGCTTCTAGTATCTATAAGACTATAACCATGATTGAACTCACTTACTATCTCCAAACATGTTTTGATTCTTTTGATTCAGTTAATGATTTTGGCTTGTTTAATGTGGAAGTTGGTTTTGAAACTCTTGATATATGTTGTCATTAATTCATTTCCGTGTTTCTATGAGTTAAACGTTTTCACCATTTTAGGCTGTCAAGTTGCAAGATGACAACAGGGCACTGGATCGACTCACTAAGTCAAAGGAGGCTGCTCTCCTTGAGGCTGAGAGAACAGTCCAGATGGCCCTGGCTAAGGCATCCTTTGTTGATGATCTACAAAACAAAAACCAAGAGCTTATGAAGCAGGTTGAAATATGCCAGGTTAGTGCCTTTTCAAAACTTTCTTTTACGTAATTATCCATGCAAGTCTGAATTTGATACTGGATGTCTATAGCTTCATAGACTATTCAAGTTGACATCTTCCCTGCATGTCAGGAGGAAAACCGGATTCTAGACAAAATGCATCGACAGAAGGTTGCCGAAGTTGAAAAACTAACACAAACAGTTCGTGAACTCGAGGAGGCTGTATTATCTGGTGGGGCTGCTGCTAATGCTGTTCGGGACTACCAGCGAAAAGTGCAAGAAATGAATGTACTGACTGTTAAAAATTCCTGGAATTTAAATTATT
Source organism: Rubroshorea leprosula (assembly GCA_020521535.1). NCBI lineage: Eukaryota > Viridiplantae > Streptophyta > Magnoliopsida > Malvales > Dipterocarpaceae > Rubroshorea > Rubroshorea leprosula. The sequence goes on along the minus strand of BPVZ01000058.1, from coordinate 1,012,016 downwards.
TTTTCTTTTCCTCTTAAATACCATTTGGTTGCTTCAAGTATTTCACGAAGGACCAAATTCAAGACTTCCATGTTTGAACAGGAGGAGAAAAAGACTCTGGAAAGAGAGGTGGCTCGTGCAAAGATTAGTGCAAACAGGGTTGCTACTGTGGTTGCAAATGAGTGGAAAGATGGAAATGACAAAGTTATGCCCGTTAAGCAATGGCTTGAGGAAAGAAGAGTTCTTCAGGCATGTTTCCATTACTTTGTAGACTATATATTTTCTTCTACGGTTTATTTAGTAATTATGAATTTTGGTTAGCTTATATCTTAGAGGTTCTCTTGCTAAGAAAATTCTTCAGTATTCTCATTCAGACTTTCGTATGCAGCTATATGGTTCAATTAAATAATACTCTAGAAGTAAAAGCACTAGCATTGAAAACAACTCTTTTCTTCCTGTTCTCTTCTTCTGTAGAAAGAGGTTCCAGATAACAGATAATCTAACACACACTGGCAATTCTCAGGTCTTTCTTCTGAAGTAGAAATAGAAAAGGTCTATTGCATTATTAATCTATATATTAATGATGAATGTGATGGAGTGAAGGTAGGAAAGGTTGTTAAGAAGTTGATGCTGGTTTGCTGTTCTCAAAAGGTTTTCTAGAATTGCTTGAAACTGGAAAAAGTTTATTACAGTACCAAACATTTTGATTTTCAATATTTTGTAGGGAGAAATGCAACAGCTTCGAGATAAACTGGCTGCAGCTGAGCGAACTGCAAAAGCAGAAGCACAACTGAAAGTGAGTTAACATGTTTTGCTTATTTTTGCCGCTCATAACCTGATTAATAGGATCATTCTTGAATGTTCATGTGTTGACTGATTGTACAGGAAAAATACCAATTAAGATTTAAGACTTTGGAGGAAAAGCTTAAAGCATCTACTTGTAATTCACGCGTTGTCTCTGAAGGAAGAAGTATAGCCAATGGTTTGACACGGCATCAATCACTTGGTGGAGCTGACAATTTCTTGAGTGCACTGAATTCATATTCTGGGCCTGTGCGATCTAATAGAGCTACTGCCTTATTGAGAAATGCCAAAACGTCATCAAGATCATTTGATGGTTGTAGTAGGTCATTGGATGGAGGTAAGCTGATTCTAGATGGCACTAGGAAAGATAGCATGCCTACTGGTACCAGTGATCAGAAGGCAGGAACTGACGTTATGTCTGAGGAGACTTCAGATGGATTGACTGAAAAATCAGAAAGAAAACAAGAAGATTATGTTTCTGGAGTTCTGTATGACATGTTGCAGAAAGAGGTTATAACTCTGAGGAAGGCTTGCCATGAAAAGGATCAGAACTTAAAGGATAAGGATGATGCAATTGAGGTTTGATAAGATACCTTTTTTTGTACTTTTCAGTGTTCGCAGCTACTTGTCCCATTTGCATCTGATCCAGTCTTGTTTTCCCATCTGATATAAAACAGATGCTGGCGAAAAAGGTTGAAACATTGAATAAAGCAATGGAAGTTGAAGCCAAGAAAATGCGGAGAGAAGTAGCTGCCATGGAGAAAGAAGTGGCAGCTATGCGGGTTGGAAAGGACCAAGATCAAAAGACACGACGTAGCATTACACCAAGGGGGGGTCATAAATAGTTAATCCCTTCTCAGTTTGCTTCTGCAAGGTATTATGTTTTACTTCATTGCCCTTGTACTTCATCCTGGTTGCTGATTATTTATACATATCTAACCAACAAAACACCATAGACATAAAAGATCATAGATTGATCATTGAAATTTGTTGCGATGTTTTTCCAGGGAAGCACGGAGCTAATAGGCAACTCACACAGTGGTGGTTGCAATAACCATAGAAACACATAATTTAATCATCAAATTGTTATGTATTGTTTTTGCGTGCTTGTTACTTTCTTCCACTCATTGTTTTATGGTCTTCAAAGTGACTGGTCAATTTGTAAAGAACTGACTCTAGATTTTGAGTCATTACATCATGTATATTTATTAAGATTTTGGTATTAATATATATTGTTACTATTTCAAGTCATCTATAAAACTTATGTATGAGTTTTGTCATGCTTGGTTTGTATAAAAGACATGGAAAATTATATGTCATGCAGCAGATGTTATTAACTTGTTTTGTCTCCTTTTAGGGCATATATAATGGGCAAAGCCGTGGGATCAACCGCAAGCAAGTAGCGTGACATGCGCTGACCGTCAACCTGCAAAAGCACTTGCCCTATAAAGACCAGCTCTCTTTGAAAATAAGATATGATTATGATTATCTAATAAATTATTGAAATCATATATTTTTAAATATTGTCTTTTAAAATATTAATTTTATTTAATTTAATATTAAAAAAATCAATAACTATAATTTTTAATTAATAAATAACAAAATAATTGATATTTATTACCTAACAAATTAAAATAATTTATACATAAGTATTTTCAAACACTATAAATAACTATTAAATTTTTTTTTTTTTTTTTGCCACTTCTAACAATTTTAATGTGTGACCTTAACTATTTCCTTGAAAATGTTCTAATGAGCCCTAAAATGGGCAAAAGTATATAAGAAAAAGATGGCTACCCTGTTGCCCATCACTAGGTGTACCGGAAAAAGAATTACATATCAGTGAAGTAATTTTAGGGCCATAAAGACATTTAATTGCAGTTTAATTGCACCATGATTACCATATGGAAGATCTGAAAACCCAATTCGGCGTCAATAAAAACATTTATTCACATAATAAATTCTAAGGAAATTAGAACAACCTTTAAACAGACTATTTTGGTCCTACCTCAAGCTGAATTTATGGTATACAAATTGATAGGTTTAACCTATTTTACATGTTCAACTATCTTTTCTTCATTTTAGCATCATCAATGATCCTTAGTTTTATTGCACTATCATTATACAACATAAGCAATGCGCATTCAACACCTAGAGCAAGCATATCTTAAAGTTGCAATTGACAAAACAGACCTATAAACACAGTAAAATCATCCTTGCTGTGGGGTAGTTGTGTCCTGAAAGGCTATCAAATCGAAGTTGAAGAGAGAAGTAACCCAGCTAATTGCAAATAGGAGCATTTCTTTGAGAGAACACTAAGCTTTTTAAGGGCAGTTGGTTGATTCATAAGATGGAAACACCTGCATCTCACTCCCGTGGCCGTGCCAGCCAGAGAGAACTGAGAGCTCGAAGCCTGGAGAAGTAGTCATTTACGGCAAGAAGAGCACGTGCTGATTGCCTTGTTGTCAATATACGGTGTAATTGTTGTAGTGTCTGCTGACGCAGATTATCAGCCTGGCAAACCATCCAAGCATTTATTTATTATATAGAGAATGCCACAGCATGCAGGAAACTGACAAAAAGTGACTTGTTCTAAAGTAACAGATGCAAGCAGTATATGGTGTGACTTTCAAATTTGAAATCGAGTATGGATCGGCATTGGAGAAAAGCAATATCATGTCCATACCTGGGAAAGGAACCCCTCGAGCGTCCCTAGTTTTCCCATTGCCATGGCCATTTGACCCATATAGTTTGCCATAACCACAGATGATCCTGATGGGTTTGGTGTGCCATTGGCCAATGTCTCAGCTAGAGATTGTTGCAATTGTTCCATTCCTTGCGACAGAGCATCTTCGGCCTGCTGGGATGAATGCTGGAGGTTGTAAATGCCCACTAGCTGTTGCTCGGTTAAAGGCTCCAATTGACTTGAAAGAAGCTGTATCAACAAAAATCAAGCTCAACAACCATCCTACTAATGTTTCACCAAGAGTCTTGGAGTATGTTTAGAAAATAACCCACCACTCCATTCAAACCTCATGGTCATCAGTCATCACACTACCATACAAAATTGGCCTTTGATCCTCCAGCATATACTCTAAACTTACCACATTTTTCACTGCTCAATTACTTTCTAAACCTAAAACTTGATTAATGATCATTCTAAATTAATATCCAATGTCTCAGCTATCCTTTCAAGGTTGCAACTATATTCCCATTCCTAGTGAGCACCTAGATTTTTTATGGATATGATATAACTCCAACATCTTTCACTGGTCAGACTACAATATTTACAAAAATCAAGATCAGGAAATCAATAACTGGAAGTGGGATTGTGGGCCGTACTTTAAGAAGCTCTGACGAACGGAAGCCGCCAATCCACATGAAACACCGCTCTGCTGGTGTCTTCCACATTCCCGATAAAATGTGGAAAACATCAGCTTTTGCTGCAATACCTTTTAGCCTGAAAATGTCTTCATAGTGTGCTGTGACATTGTCAACAATAGTCCGAAGTTCAGTATCACCAGCATGTGAATTAACAGCAGCCCTAAGTTCATTTATCTGCCTGTTGTGCTCTTCAAGCCACCGTGCATATTCCACATTAAATGCCAGTGCACCTTCACGATTGTCCAGAAAGCAATTATCTTAGCATAGCAATCTCAGCATCACCAGCACTCATCAAAATAACAGGAGAAAAGAGACAACTAAATTCATTCGATACTGAGTTAGCAACAGTACCACATGATGAAAATAACCAAGTACAGATAAGATTTTAAGGCCCAAGTGATCAGTCTTTAGGATGTGTACGTTATCTCAATTCCCAGTCCATACCCCATTCCCACAGCAGAAACATCTGCTCTATACCATAGACCTTAAGCACAGCAAAGAGTAAAGCAAGGAACAAGTTACTAACCTAAACCTAGAGTAGAGACTTAAGAAAGCAAGGTTTTGATATATTGATAAATAGACCTAGAGCAAGGCAAGGAAATGCCAAAGGGGCAGCAGCAAGCAGACTTTCCTTAACTCTGGCAGTTGGATTAAACAGTCTAAATTTGTATTTTCTCTGATGCTATCAAACAAATAATATGTTCTAGGCAGATTCCATATCAAAAACTTGACATAGGTAAAATCTTATATCTAACCAAACCAATATCTGTAACATTAGTAATAAATGGTCATCAGTGAGCATATTTTTGGCAGCTTTACAACCAAATTTAGGCACTTTGAAATCACAATGAGCAAGTGTTTGAGCAACCGATGACTGCCACTACAAGAACCTGTTCATTTGGGCAAATACAGGACAGAAAGGTTTCTGATAGATGTAAGTTCTCGTAATATATCTCTACAATTGAACAGAAGTCAAGTATAGATTAAGCACCAGTGACAATATCTACGTATGTCTAATTCAGTCATGATTTAAAATTATGGAACAGGTGTGCAGTAATACAGCTAAAATACCATTTCCACTCATTGAATTGGATTGGGATTGATCCCCTGAACTTGAAATAAATATGCCCTACAGTAAAAATAGTGTCAGACATAATGGTAGGTCAATAAAATACCAGACATGGAAATGTTAAGGAAATAACAAGAAAAAATACCTGCTGACGAGCTCGCTGGAGCTCTTGCTCAAGTTGTGTAAGCTTCAGCCGGCTACTCTCCAGTTGCTGCACATATGCCTAAAGACAAAAGGACAAAAAGAACTCAGAATTAAGATTAAGCTAATACAATCCCTGCACAGAGCCCAACACAACTCACAAAAACATCTGAGATGTCATATTAATTTGAAATTTCCCCTTATACACTTCTTCATGCTTGCCTCACGTTCATACATGACTGACCCCCTCCCAAAAAGGGAAAAAAAACATGAGCATAAACATTTTAAAAGGAAGGGCCTTTCTGTTAACCATAATACTAATTAATCAATAGGCAGAAAACTGCTTACATATAGATACTACTCTATCACCAGTATAAGTAGAAAAAATCAAACCAAATCAAAAGGGACACACCTTTTTCCTCAACCGGCTTTTTCTTGCAGCTTCACGATTTTGAGCAAGCCTGCGCAAGGTCTGCAAAGCAATCACCAAGCAGAGAAAGAAATTAGAACTATGGTAATTAAGCTAAAATTACATAGAAAACTGGATTTAAGGAAAAAACCTTCTGATCTGTTTTATCTTTTGATCTGTCACTGGAATCAGAAGCCATAACAGTGTTCCCCTGACCTCTTTCAAACTGCATAAAAGTTTACAAAACAACATATCAGACTCACTAGTGACGGAACACCACAGGCTCCAATGTTAAATGAAAAATACACAATTATATATGAATTTTTGTCTTTTTAAATGGCAAGGATGAAACCAATGGTATATTAAAACTACATATGAAAGATTAGCACCAAAAAAGAGAACAGCCAAGAGATAACAAACTGCTTTAATGTCTATATAGGAAGTGAGAAGCAGCACCCTTTGATTCTTATCATCTGTGTCATCTGTTGAAGTATCAGTTCTAGGACTGGCATCTGCCATATTGGACTCGCCCCAGTTCTCTCTGTGACCACCAGATACTGATGCAAGATTTGACTGTGGATCCTTTTGCAGTGGGAGCACCTGGGACCCCACAATGGAAGCAGACAGGTTGGCCTCTGCAGATGTCTGAATTCCAAAGAGAGTTCTGAATAACTAATATTAATAAATTCTAAAGCATAAAACATGGCTTGTGCAAGGATAATTATTCACCTTATTCAGAGCACCTAATTGGGCATCAGCAGCTACTGACTGACTATTTGACTTTATTTGATTAAAGACAGGATCTGGAGACAAAAACATTATTGAATAGGAAATGTTAATCACAGTGAGATTCTGTAAAATAAGATAAATGCTAAAAAGTACCCCAAATCCATTAGCCACTTCAATTTCATAACAGAAAAATACATAACCAACTGATACAAACTGTTTTTTAGGGGAAAAAAAAAACATAAATTAACATTTTACATGTTGAATATACGCAGCAGGTTCTAGCTTTTATTTAATTTTTTTTTTCTCATTTTTTGGAATTCATCATTCTTTTTCGATTAAAATAAGCAAATATATAATAAGAGACAGAAATTTATAATTGAAATAGTTGTCTTAGGCAATATGGGCTGGAAAACTGGGAGCAAGTTAACAAGTGTATGATAGCTAAGTGCAAACTTTAATTCATTCCTTGTGACAACTTAACAAAAGGTTAAGCAACAAGTTCAACTTATGAGTTGAGATGAAAAAAGAAAAAATCAATAATGCTAAATGCAATCCACTTTAGAAAAGAAATCGAGATAATTACAACATACTTCTGCTAAGGTTAACAGCATCCTCTATGCGAAATCCAAGGGTTTGCTCAAGTGCACCAAAATCAGAAAGTCGAGAAGAATGAATGTTGTTTGCTTCTGTGCCACTGAAATCCATATTCATCAGGACCATATGTTCCAAAAGTAAACAATACTGCCCATTAATAAAACAACGTGAAAATGAAATCCATATTACAAGGAAAGGAATCACGGGTAAATTCATGATGTCTATTCAGGATGATAGTGAAAATTGCAAAAAGGCATTAAAAAAAAAGGCTCAATCATTTTAATTCATAAATCAGAGGAAACAAGAACCTTTATCACAAGCACTAACTTAGAAATCTTTTATCAGTTATACATTAACTACTACCACATCAGGGAACATAGGAAACAAAGACCCATATCACAAACACAGTAACTTTAAAATTTTTTACCATTTATACACTGACCAAAACCAGATCAATACAGAATTCCTTACTTCCAGAACTCAATACTGAACTTTGATCTTAATTTGACTAACAAATTACAGAATACACATTTTTTTATCAAATACTTCTCTGAAAGTAAGGAGAAAACCAGCATTTTTATATATTTGATATGAATACAACAAGACCGGCAAACAAGAAATCAATTAACCAAAGAAAGTGCAACAGAGGTCACGAAGTACCATGCTCAAATACAAAGCATTAAATGTTTTACACTTGATTTGGGAACTTATATTAGAGATGGTAAGGCTATCACTTTCAGGGTAAAAACTTGACAGCTCTCTGCTATGTAATAACCACACAGCTAATGCACTCTAATCTTTACCCACATATATAAGAGAAAACAAACACATAACACTTCCAGACCCACCTCAGCAGCATCGCTGCAAAAACCTTTCGTTAAAAGTTGACATAAAACAAACCTAAGTTCTAATGCTCCAATCAAAACTTCCCATTTCTTAGGGCTAACCAAACGAAATAACATATCCTAAATGAATAACAAGAAAATTAACTAAAACCTTAAACTGCACAAAGAAGGACGGGCTGTTACAGGTAGCATATTTAAAGAGCAAATAATGAAAGAAAGAATAGAACTAAAAAATTATGTCTTTACTTTGAATTGGAAGTTGGCATAGTAGGAACGTAGCTCGGCATCCCCGTCACAGCTTTATTACCGTTTTCTGCACCGATATTCACTGTTCTACTGCCCGTGAATCACCATCATCACCACCATCAGCCCTACTTTATCTTCCAAAAACCCAAATAAGCCCCTAAAGGATTTCTTCACTGAATCAACTAAAACCTTTCAAATATAAGCTATAAAGCAACTTCTCAAAAGCAAGCCAAGATATTTCTCTTGCTTTACCAACAAATCCCTCCAATTAAAGAGAAAGAACCAAACTTTGCAAAATCCCAAATTCCCAAACGAAACCTCGGTATACATAAAAAGTTTCAGGAGGGACAAAAAGCTTCGGATTTCCGTGCACCACCAAAACTTACCTAACACTACGGAATTGAGACCACCCAGAAGCTTGTATAAACAAAAGACTCTAAGGCTGCAGCCTTTCAAAAGCTTGAGCAATACCCAGAAATTGAAACAGGGAGAGAAGGTCAATGAAAGATAAAAAAAAAACCCTAAATTGAAATGAAAATAAGCTAGGGTATAGATGTCAATACGGTTCATGAATATTATACGGAAAAATCAGCAAATCCAAATTTCAATAAAGATACCTTGAATTTTGTGCCTTTTAAATTTAGTCTAGTATTTTATTTATGTAGTATCTTTCATCCTTGAAAGGGTAAGAGAAAGAGAACGTGACGTTTGTATCCTTCCAACCTCTTCCACCTCGCTGTCCTTGTTGCTCCAAAATTTTTTTATTTTTCATTTTTGTCCGGAAGCATCGAAAGCATTTTTTCTTTTGCACCAGATTTTTTTTTCTTTAACTAAAAAGTGCTTTACAAATAAGATTATATATTAATAAAATTATAATTTATTTATAAATTTATTAAAATATTTTTAATAAAATAAAATAATATATAATATTATATACAAAACATAAATCATCTCCTTAATTTTAACTATAGAAACCGAAAAGTCAGCTAATTTTCTTATTTTACATTTCTTGCGTAAATGAAACTCTTTTTTTCAAGAGAAACAATATTTTTGTTTTGAAAAATATGTACTTGAGGGACATGATAGTAATTTAACTTAGTAAAATATTAAAACAGTAAAGTCAACTTTCTTAATGGGGTTAGGTATTGAACAATGAATATGCAGGTGCAGGTGAGGAAGCTTCCTATACATTGATCCCCAATGTTGGTTTTACTATTTATGCAAAATTGATGTTTTATTTTTAATTTTCTATCTTGTATTGTGTATATATATTACAGTCGTTTACTCCCTGGTTTTTAATTATTCTAATTCCTCAATTTTACATAGTAAGTGAATCAAAATTAAAGAAAAATATATATTTAAGTAAAAAATTAAAATGCAATCCATTCATTCAACTATTAATGGAAGAGACAATACCTAATATTAAGGGCATGCCTCTTTATCAATGATTAACTCTACAAAAGAATATTTATGGTACTTTTAATATTATTGTGAAGTATTGTGACTGTAACTGTGGTTATGATTATATTGTATTATAATTGTAATTGAAAGTTATTTTAATGTTTAGTTATTTATTTTTTAAAAATATTATTGATGAAATATAATAGATTTGATTAATTATTAATTAAAATTTAAAAAATATTGTAAGATATTTAATTATTGAAATATATAATATTTACTTTTTTTAATAATTTAGGTTTTTTAGATTTATTATAATTATTAAAATATTATAAATTATGATGTAATTAAATTATATGAAATTAGGTTTTAATGAGTAATTTTATAATTATATTAAATATTATGTATTTTCCTTAAAAACCACAATTAGAATCTCCAAAACGAAGCTTCTGACTTTATATATAAAAGTATTGTAAATCTATTGTATATTTTATAGTTTTTAGAGAAAATAATTTGAAAAAAAAATTATTAAACACATATATATCTAAAAATGTTTTATGGTTGACTTTTGTTTTTTCTCTCGTGTTCTACCTAGGGTTGAGGGCAACGGTTACGGGTTTCTCCCAAGGGTTTCTTTTTGGCAAAGAGTTTCTTCTTTCTCTATTGTTTTCTTCCCTTCCCTTCCTCCTCTTGATTTCTTCCTTTCTCTTAGTCAACTGTCTTGTTTTGGAAACTTCAACCCAAGGGACCACAGGGCAGCAGAATCTTTCGATCTACATTTACTGTTAATTTTTGAAGGTTGTGACTGAATATCAAAGGACATGATCTCGCAGGTGGGTTTGGGTTTCTCTTATTCATCGGATTAGAATCACGCTTCAACATATCTTCAATTTCGGAAGGGATCCTGGCGAGGGTTGCATTTGGAGAACATGGTGCACTCCAATTTTCGGCAAGGTAACGACATCCTTTGATCTACATTAAAGAACTTAATGCACTCCAATTTTCGATATGGTAATCAAATACAAAAAAACAAGGATGCTATGGGTGACTCTGGTTCTAGTGTTGTTGGTCTTCTAAGGAAGTGTATGTTTTTGCACTAGTTTTGCTTTTGCTGGCCATCTGAGCATGAAACAAATTAGTCATTTTTTGCTTGGACGTAGCATTGTGGTGCCAAGAGACACCACATCACCAAGTCCCCTAATATCCCGTGCTAGGTTTGGATGGCAAAATAGATGTGATTACCAACAGTGACCGTAAGTTCCAGTGTAGTCTTTCTATGTTATCACATAGCTCTATTGATGCCTCTATAACATATACTAGTATTTAAAGGTTCCCAATTTTTAATTGTTCTATTTATATGAAGCACTAATCTCTCTATATTAATATTATAGGTCTTACCGAGCTTATTTATCTCTCTTGCATAGCCTATATGGCATGGTATACTTTGCACTATAATTGCTTTTTGATTATTAATCCAATTATACATTTTATCAAAAAAAAAAAAGTTTTATGGTTACATGAAAAACTCCAATCACAATCTCAAATGCACCATTAGATGCTCAATTAAAACTACTTATATAAAAAATAATTTTTAATTAATTCTATTTCCATTTATTTTTAATAGTTTTAGTTTAATTGTTTAACATTTTAGATATAAATGTTAAATAAAAATTTAATAACTTATACAAC
>BPVZ01000058.1:897590-918296 GCA_020521535.1 Rubroshorea leprosula | reverse complement strand
AGAGTAGAGAAGAAGAGCTTGCTCAATGATTTATAGAGGTTCGGGTCCAACCACTTGGAGCCTAGTCCTCTACCTTGGCTTCACTCACCAAGGATTTCCTCCACACTCTCCACTAACAATAACAAGGGTGGCTTAAAGGAGCCACTCAATCCTGTTACAACAAGATGAGTATTTCTCTCAAACCTCACCCCTTTACAATGTAAGCCCCACAAATCCTCTCAATAGATCACTCTTGAAGGAATCAACACACCCCCAAGATCACTCACTAATAGCACAAGAAGAGGATTACAAGCAATGATCACTCAAAGATCAAAAACTCAAGTTAAAGCTCTAGTGGGTAGGTAAAGATATTCAATGCAATGTTCTCCAACCTTCTTCAGATCTGTTACCAACCATATTTATAACCCCTTGCTCGAAAATAGCTGTTTCTAACCGTTGGGGGTCATTAAATGCTCTGCAGGACACAAAGCTCGAGCTGCAGAATTGTCAGGAGAGCCGGCTTAACATATTAGAGCTGGCTCTTCAGAGCCGGCTTACATTTCCAGAGCCGGCTATCCGGGTCTGCAGCACATTCTGTTTTCCTCGAGAGCCGGCTGCAAAACTTTAAGCCGGCTTTGCAACTCCGACTTTAAATACATTTAATATTCTTCAAATAAGTCGACCGTTGTGTATTAAATGCATCCTCATAGCCGGCTACAAAGTTAGAGCCGGCTCTGCGTCTTTTCTCCACGCGCGCCAAGCAACGGACTTTTAAAAGCTTTCCCCGTAGAGCCGGCTGCAGCTTCCAGAGCCGGCTGCAGCTTCCAGAGCCAGCTCTCTGCATTTCACCAGAGCCGGCTGCAACTTTCAAGAGCCGGCTCTCTGCAGATGTTCAAGCCTTTCTGGTCCATTATTAAGTACAGTCCAGGTTTACTTATTTTGCAATCTTTTGACATTTTAACTACACACTTAAATGAACCAATTAGTCACTCAAATGTGTTTTGTAATCATCAAAATCATAGGTACAACAAATGAGATGGGACAAATCGCCTCAGGCTTAAAAATCCTAGAATGTGTGATGAACAGAATTGTTGTTGTGAAAAAACGAATTCTACCATCTAGTCACAAGTGTGGTATGGTGATTTTTGCTTGTTCCATAGACATGACCCAGACAAATTGGCACTATCCGATCATGGAATACCTCAAAAATCCAAGTTTTAAGGCTTCAAGAAGGATGAAAATGCAGGCCTTGAATTCTATTCTGTTGGAAGGTGTTCTTTATTGTAAAGGACATGATGAACTCTTCTGCATTGTCTAGGTCCAAATGAGTACTAGCAAATTATGTCAAATGTACATAACGGAATCTGTGGTGTACACCAAGCTAAAATTAAGATGTGCTGGATGATTCGCAGACATGGATTTTTCTGACCATCAATCTTAAAAGATTGCATCAGTTATGCTATGGGTTGCAAAACCTATCAGATTCATGGACCACTATAGAAAGTTCTCGCATCAGAACTCCATCCAATTGTCAAATCATGGCTATTTCGAGGATGGGCAATAGATTTGATTGGTAAAGTCTATCCTCTTTCAACTAAAGGGCATTCTTTCATTATTGTTGCTACAGATTATTTCACCAAATGGGTGGAAGCAAAGCCAATGAAGAAGGTAGACCAAACCAATATTATTAAATTCCTCAAGGAAGATATCATTCGCAGATTTGGTCTGCCAAAAACAATAACGTCAGATCAGGGGATAGTTTTTGTTAGTTCACAAGTTGAGGCATTTGCAAGGGAAATGGGCTTTCGTTCACTCACTTCAACCCCTCATTATGCTCAAGCCAACGGTCAAGTTGAAGCTTTCAACAAAATTGTGATAAATCTACTTGAAAAGATGGTTGACAATAATCTAAGGCGTTGGCATGAGCTATTATCTGACACAATCTCATCTTACAGAATGTCACAAAGGAGTTCTACTAAAGTAACTCCATTCTCTTTAACTTATAAACATGATGTTGTTTTGCCTATGGAGTTATGTACTAAATCATTGCGTATAATGATTCAACATGGTCTTACTTCTGGAGAATATAACGATGTAGTGATGTTAGAATTAGAGGACCTTGAAGGCATGCGATTGATGACCTTAGATAGGTTGCAAACGCAAAAATTAAAAGTGGCCCGAGCATACAACAAGCAAGTGAAATCTAAAAGTCTAGCAGAAGGAGATCTGGTCTGGAAAGCAATTCTACCACCTAGAAAGAAAAGATCCCAGATTTGGAAAATGGTCTCCCAATTGGGAAGGACCATTTCATGTCCATGAAGTGCTTAGAGGGGGAGCATATTGGCTTGAATCACTAAATGGAGCGTTGCACCCTCGAAAAATAAATAGAATCTACCTTAAGCCTTACTATCGTACGATATGGGAGGCTAGAGGTCTGAATACCATGAATTCTACCTGAACAAATTTGGCATAGGAATTGTATAGTAGTTTCTTTTTTAGTATTTTATAATTTAATAAAAGTGCTACACTAAATATATAAGTAGGCCAAATCTGGCTATGAGTAATCAAAGTGGCCAGATTTTGGTCGTGACTGATCTTGAACTGTTGAAGAATATGAATAGAACATGCAATAAGCAAGTTGCCACAGGCATGGACAAAGAGGTTATGCGAGAAAAAAGTTGTGCTTTGATGCTGGAAAGTGCTTGTAGGTTTGTTTTTAAATCTGTGTGGAGTTTGTTGTGCTGTATTGCCAAATTCTACTCTGCTTATTCTTCTTCTAGGATTTGTTTCCTTAATTTTGCAAGCTTAGCATCAAGGTTTGAGATCTCCTCTTTAAGACCTTGAAGTTGTTTACCAAGTGCATTTTAATGGTTGAAATATGACATGTGGCATAGGGAGTTGAAGCTCTGCGTGCAATTTATTTAATTTAAAACATTTGGATTTATTTCCATAAAACCAAGTGTTAAGGGGCATTGTTTACATCATAATTGCAAAATTTAAGATTATTCCACATGTCAAAAATTTTTGATGGATGGAGGAGATTTTGCCATGTCAAATATGTAATTCTAGGTCCCATGACAGATCAACTGCCACATTGGATGGAAGGAGTTAAAAAGATAAGATTTTATCTTTTAATCACCTTTTTGAGTTAAATTCAGTCTGTTTTAACTGAAATATAGGAGAAAGTTTTAGTTATGGGTGTGGGTTATTAGATAATGGGACAAGGGGCGAAATCTGGAAGGGAGTCTAATCCTGTCAATTGTTGAGATGTCCCATTACATCAAGAAACTGCCATGATTTTTGTAACTGCAGAAAGTGGGAGGTTACAGTTGGAAAAAGAAGAACAAAAAGGAAATTTTGGATTACAAAACACACAGCTAACCCTACTCAAAACTTACAAATTTTCAAACTTTCATTTTCTCTGTAATTGCTTACAAATTTCAGATTTCAACACAATTTTCAGTAAATCTAAGTTGTTTTTCATCATTCCAATAGTCAAACTAGTTCAACTGCTCGTTTCAGCAATTTCATTTCATGTATTGAACAACAAGCTTTTGAATTTCTTGAAAGTACTATTTCTTTTCTGACTGTAATTAGTTTAATGTTTATGATAAATAATATTTCATCAAATAATTACTTATATGACGTTTATGCTTCTTCTCAATTTCAAGCATGTTAGTTTAATCATCGTTCATATTTAATTTTAATGTTGTTTAGGGTTAGATCTTAAAATCTGCAGTGGTTTGATTTCCAAATCTATTTGTAGATAGCAATTTAATTTGACAATGAACATGTTTAATTTAATTTAGATACATCTTGTTCTCACAAATTTACTTTAAATTGCATGCTATTTAGTTTAATTAGGATTTGTTAATTTTGATTCATGGTAGTATTTAAGTCCTTGGAGTTATCCAAGACAGATTTTGTAACCCATTCTACAAGAAAATATCCCTCCCTCTTGCAAATCATCTGTAGACATAGATTTTAATTTTAAACCAACGTTCTTCTCACCATCTGCAAGGAGGTCGACTGTGAGGAAAAAGGTTGTAAGAAAAATCTTTTTTTCTCACTTTTAACAAAGTGGCACCCTTGCATCTAAATTTCACACATGTGAAGCTACTAGAAGATTTTTTAAGAAACAATTTGTAACTTAAAGGCTTGTATGGTTAGCGTATTCTTATACTCCATTTAAAATAACAAAAAATTCTTTGCAGTTCAGGGGGTAAAAAAAAAGTACACAAGAAGTCACCTTTTAAAAAAATCCTCCGAATTGGAATGAGCTGGCTGACTTTGGTCCTGCCATCTTTGGTTATCCACATGTTATCAGATAATTTGCAAGCAAAGAAACACTAACGGCAGATTTCAATTATGCATAAATGTCTGTTCTCAGTAGATTGAAACAAGATCATGATACGAAAACCCAAGGAAAGAGAATACCCAAGTTAGGATAAGCAAGCCAATCCTTGAATAAAGTTTTAACAACAATTATGGCACCATGAACCAAGCTTTTAGACCCAATGGTTCGACTCCAAACTTTAAGTGGTAGGGTGAGGTAGTCAAAATTTCGAACACTACCACCATTGTAAATTCCACCAAATGTGACCCGATGGCCACGCACCTCATTTGAGGAGGTGGAA
Organism: Rubroshorea leprosula; assembly: GCA_020521535.1. Lineage (NCBI taxonomy): Eukaryota > Viridiplantae > Streptophyta > Magnoliopsida > Malvales > Dipterocarpaceae > Rubroshorea > Rubroshorea leprosula. The sequence continues at coordinate 913,680 of BPVZ01000058.1, read as the reverse complement.
TGTTCACCCGATCGGTGGATCGAATTCTTAATTACTAACAACTAATTCAAACTAACTTCCTAACCATTACCCTTGTAAAAAAAAAAAAAAAACAATTATGGCACTATATACAGCAAAGAAAATCTCTGGTAGCATATTATAGCAGCATTTACAACAATTAGAATTGGCCGACGAGGCGGATCGAGAATAATATTACATGATAATATTATGTGCTATGGACACATTAAATAATAAAGTTTTCATTACAAGAAATAAAATAATAAAGTTCTCATTACAAGAAATCTTAGTTGACATTCTTAGTATTTGTTACCCGGAGTCTGAGGGAAAGTTCAAAAGAAACTGGACTCAACTTTTCCAAAAATAGATACCTGGAGAAAGCAGGAAGAGAACTAAGATAACAGGAAAATAATGAAAGGTATATCCCATTCAGGCAGTCAAACCCTAGGTAAAGATAGGCGGTTCTACTTTTAACTTTAAATTTCCACAATCTCATTTACCTCAACATGTGACTCCTGCCTAGGATGAATTCACAGAAAAACCTAGGTTTTTGTTTTTGAGAAGTAGCCCCCCACCCTCCTCTCTCCCCGTAAAAAGATAAAAAATAAAAAAGAAAGAAAGAAAGAAAGAAATGAATATCATATATATGAGAAGCAGGGAAAACACTTTTCACGAAGAGTCGCAAAGAAACCACGAGAGTGGAAAACCACATTTTCAAAGGAAATGGCTAGCCATCAAAAGTAGTGGTTTCTCCTTCTCTTCTTCAAACTCCTTTGAAGCCTCTGCTTTTATTTCTTGAACCTTTTTGTCCCAAATGTTATCTATTAGCTTCCAAGTGTAATCACTAATAATTTGGGTCTGCACAAAGACATACAAAAGAAAAAAAAAAGCTTAAATTGTCAGCAGTTTTGGCACAATGATAGCATATGACGAGGAATTAAAGAATCCATTAAGTACAATTTCCAAATTACCTCCTTTGGACGGGGTGCACCAAAAGTTGAAAACCCAACATTTCCGGGGGCAAATGTAACTCTTCCTGGAAGTGAGATCCCATGGATTCCCCACCGCCCAGCATGAATCAGGGCTCCGTACTCATCAATAGGATTAACAGCAGGCTGAATAGAAAGCAAATAAATGAGGGTTCTGGAACAATTGCACTAGTAAGAACGTATAAGAGTCAATGGTAACAAATAAGCTTTCCACAAATCAAAAAGTGACGAAAAAATAAAAAAAGCAAAGACCATGTTCTGCAGAAAAATAACTTTTTCTTGTCATTGTCAGAAACTTTTTTCTGCAACACTGCCAAAGAAATGACTTGTTTTTACAGGAATGCATGTCCTACAAGAAGGAACTAAAATACAAACATTTTGCATGCCAAGATCCAAAGGAAGCCAATAAAACCAGCACAATCTGACAATCATTACCCTTCCTTCACTTCTATTTTTCTTAACTTGATAAGTATTACGATAGTTCTAGGACTACCTGTGGTATTTGAGGTGCTTTATTATATATATCCCAAATTTCCACAGCTTTGATCTCTCCCTTTTCAAGTAGTATATCTGCAAACATTGAAGATTTGTTGACCACTGGAGTATTCAGTAGACACTAGATTCTTTCAATATGAAGCTATTAGAAACAAATCTCAAAATTAAATTTAAAATCAGCCTAACTAAAAGCAACCAGGCAGAGCAGAGAATGATGCTTCTAGTGACTAAAGGGATTAAGTATATAAGTCAATATGACCTGTAATTGTCTCTATAGCAGGATGGTATTCTCTCAGCACGGATGCACATTTCTCTACAGCAAAGCGCATGTATTCATCTCGAAGTGCCTCAAGTTTTGCTGGAAGCTGTAAAACATTCTAAAGTCACTGATAAAACCTATATCAGATTAGGAAAGCTATTAAAGGAACCCAAAAAAAAAAAAAAAACACCAAGATTAAATAGAATTCAACACCCGTGACCCATTTCACTTTACATTAGGCACGAGATCATTTTGATGTCTGTAATATGCTTTCCCAAATGCTGTCATCCCTGTCTGCAGAATCAAAAACTGTGTAATCCTTGAAGCCTCCTGGATTGCTTCTGCTGAGATCCAACTTAAGTTATCAACTCCAAACATTTCCTCTTCAATTACTCTAGCTGCAAATTAGAGTTACCAGCAACCCACTTTTAATTTCTAGATTAAGAAAAGGAAGAACTATACATAAAACAGGACCCATGTAGACATGCAATGGTCCATCAGAAAGTCTACTTTATGGACCAGACTTATTTTTCTTTTAATTTTGCCTTCATATAGAAAGCTTAAAGTTATGATGTAGACTTCAATTATGAAGCAAAACACACAGTAACTGAACAGAATGATAATGGTAATTAGTAATACACACCATCATAGTTATAAATGTATAATCACTTTGTATGGGTTTAAGTAACCTTTGTACATACACAAATATATTATTTTATTGCTGACCAATAAAAAAAACAAAGGTAAATGAGAGAAATTGCCATAATTTACCTATGCACTAGTGAATTTTGTTGTAATAATAAATTAGTAATATAGACCGTCAAAGTTATAATAAGGAGGTAAACTAGTGAAATTGCCATAATTTACCTATGCACTGTTGAATTTTGTAGTGAGTAATACTTTGTTGAAATTACACAAATTTCCAAAACAAAAATTTCAGTAAGACTGTAACATTAGCAACAGAGTCATAAGTCCATAAAAGTAGCCATGATGATGTTGCAAACCAGAATAATTTTCACAACTTACAGGCACATGCACGCACTATAGAGTTTACATAATCTGATTTTCTTGAGAAAACTTTGCCCAAATTTTCCGCATACCGCATATTTGGCCGGCTACTCATGGAATTTATATCTGTCTGTAGAAGGAACAAATGAAAGTTTCAATAATAAATTGACAAATATAGAAAGGGCTTGCACAGCTGATAAAAAAGAAAAAAACAAAATGAAAGAGCTTTCAGAATGAAGATGAACTGATGATTTATTTTAAGGACCTCAGTGAAAGGGCGATAGGGATCTGGAAAGTAGCAAGCAAGAACAGCAACAGCTGCTTCTCTATATGCCAATCTCAACTTTAATTCCTCTGGGATCTCTGTGCTATCTTCTATGCCTGTTTCAAACGTCCCCCTTTGCTAAAAAGAAATACAACAAATTAAGTGAGAAGTTTAGGATCGATATGCTGAACAAAAAAATACTATAAATAGCAAATCAAAATGCAAAACTAACCCTCTTTAATGCCTCTATAAGTTCTTCTTGTCCAATGTAATCTAAATCTTTCCTGGCAGTCAAAATTCCAGCTTCATTCCTGTCATTCAGTTTGGGAAACATTGGTTCTCTCCTCAGGTTAAGACAATCAAGTCATAAATTATAAATTCAGTATCCCATACAATATATTTTGCAGCTCTGCTCCAGTGAAGTCTTCTGTGAGCTCTGCAACTTCTTGCAATAGACTCTCTTTCTCATCCTCTGAGCAGAAAAATTTATTTCTGGCATGAACCTGGTAGTTACAGAAACAATAAAAAATAAAAGCCATAAAGCAAACATGGTAAAGCCAATGCATTTTGATCCTATGCATATCAAACCCAGATACCTTCAATATGGCCAATCTACCATCCTTCGATGGCAACCCAACTCTTATGATCTTGTCAAAACGGCCTTTTCTTAAGAGAGCAGGATCAAGAATGTCAAGCCTATTTGTAGCACCTATAACTAACACCTGACAAGCCAGAGATCAGAAGGTGAATCTGATAAAGTCCTCTCAAAAAATGGAGTAGGATCATACCTGGGATGTAAACTCATTAAATCCATCCATCTCAGTCAGTATTTGAAGCAGGCCTTGTTCCCTTTCAGCACCACCCTGTAGAAAGCAATCACGTGGACAAGCCATATTATGTACAATATCTTAAACTCAAAAACTACATATGACATTGTCTGCATTTAGAATATTGACAAGCTCTATTAAGTGGGAAAATCCCACATTGGTGAGTTAAGGTGACAACTGTGCAAATACAATGCGGACTACTCCACCTATAGTCAATTGATTTTAGGTTGGTTGTTTACAAACTCCCCTCATTGTGAATTTTCAGAATATCATTTTTATTTTTCTTTTATTTATTGAATAACATAGGTATCGAGAACTTTTGGCTTGATTAGTCTCACAGGTATTTGCAAATCCTACCCACAAGTACTGAGCAAAGCTCTATCCAAGGATGACAGGTGTGGCTTCTTTGAATTCATGAGTTTGCACCAAAATGGCAATGGAGGCATTCAACATTACATTTACAGCATAGTTCAAAACTTCAAATAAATCCTTACCATTCAGGCCAACCCCAACAAGTAAATAATAAATAGTAACACAAAGATGGAAAAAAAATGTGAATAAATTAAGTCTTACACCACCAATATCAGGCCCTCCACGCTTGCTACCAATTGCATCAATCTCATCAATAAATATTATAGAAGGTGCAAATGATCTAGCACTATCAAACAGATCCTTCACACGTGATGATGCCACACCAACAAACATCTGGAAAGTGAAATTTTTATGTTAGCCAGATTACAATGTCACAGTTTCAGATACATGGAAAAAATACTATTATCAACAATGAGGAGTTATGACACAAACACCTCCAGGATGATGTGAACTAGAAGAACGCTGAAAAAATAAACAATTTTAATAGGCATAGGAATCTTCAGATATGACCAAAAAAAAAAAAAAAAAAGGGAATCTTCAGATGAGGCTCAGAAATATAAATTGGAATTTGGAACATTTATGTCAACTAAAAAGATAAATAGAAGAACAAAGGAAGCAACTATTTACTGCAATGGTAAAAATTTTATGTTGACAAAGAAAAGAGAATGGGTTCAAAAATAAGGGCCCCTTTAAGCAATATGAAGGTCCCACTACAACTTCAATACAAACCATAACACCCAAAAGATGTTCAATAAAATTACACAAGCATGCAGAAGTATATTGAAAGCCACAAGGACAGCAACTAGAGTCAAAAAAAAGTCTATGAGCTACAACAAAAATAGAACAAATAATGAGGAATAACACACAACAAATTAAAACCTACGAGAAAAACAAGACCAATTAAGCTTAACTCCAACTCCATAATGGATGACATCAGATAGCCATGTTGACCTTTTTCCTCCATTGTATTTGGCTCAGAGCTATTTCCTTAAAGATGCTTTTAGAGAGACTGAAAACAAAGAATCTAATAGATTCACAGAAACATGAAAAATAGAAGCTTGAGAAAGAGCCTGACCTCTACAAAATCAGTTCCATTTACAGCAAAGAATGGAAGTCCTGCTTCACCAGCAATAGCTCTGGCCAAAAGCGTCTTACCAGTTCCAGGAGGTCCATGCAGAAGCACACCTTTTGGGCAGTAGATACCTTTATCCTGGAATTCTTCCTCATTCTTTAAAATGCGTACAATCTCTTGTAATTCCCTCTTTATATATTCTTGGCCAGCAAAATCATCAAAGGTGACACCAGTTCTCTCCTCTGCTGATATAAATTTTGCCCTGGTTTAGAGCAGTAAAAAGACAAGAAGCCTACTTGTTACAAATCAAAAGAGAATCTCTGTTATGTTAACACTATTAAAACATTAAGTCCAACTGCTTTCACAACATTATCCAAGTATCATTATCCAATCATAAAGACACTCATATCATGAATTAGTCCAGACTTATGTAACAGATTAACATAAAAGTTATAAAGTCTCCTTTTCACACCCAAAGTTTGACGTTAAATGAAATGCAATCAGAAAATCAGCAGAGAGCCAATAACTGTCATCACTTAGACCATTATCCCACATGAAATGGAGGAAAACCATGCACTTTAACATTGCAAACAGAAGAAGGAAACTATCAAACAAGAACAAAACAACCACCAAACAAAATTCTGAGAAACTTATGTTGTCAATAAAGGATAGATACCTAGGCATAATATTTGAAAAAGGCAAAGGCCAATGGGAAAAAAGTATAGCTAAATAAAAGAAATATGTGATTTTTGAATGCATATAAAAGTGATTGGCAGAGCATAAACACTTTGAGTCTGAGTCTGTAAAGCTATGGAACCATAAGCGACCAATCAGAAGACAAAGGAGTCATCCTAGCTGTCAATCAAGCAAATTGTAAGGAAAGAAATTAAAACCCAAAAATAATTCAATAGTTAAATAGAAATGATTGTTTCTAACAATGCTCCCAGCATTCCCATGTTATTATGGTGAAACTTTCAATTTAAAGACCTTTAAAACAAAGTCAATTGTACACCTTAGCATTCAAAAAGACATTCTAAGTCTAAAATACTGTCAAGAAAGAAGCTGCTTCACAGCAACACCAGATAACAATGAAAAAGTGTGGCATATGCATAACATTAACACACTTTTCATAAGTATCATTATCATTCACAAATTTAAGTAGTAAATATTCTACCAATAATGTGGGAAAGAAACTATCACCTATCTACACCTGGCCTTGTAGGCCACTTGGTAATGGTGTGTATCACCCAGCCCATGGGGCTGGGTTAAATCCCCCCTACCCCCAAAAATTGCCCTTGATAAAAAAAAAAAAAAGAAATTATCACCTATCTACTATACCCTCTAACAATAGAGTTACTTAAAGAATAAAAGAAAAAACTAAGGAGAAAGTAAATATTTTAATTGTAATTAGAACCCGTTAAAGTATTGCAGAGCACATGAACATTGGCATGAGTATTTGTTGATGCATTATGCGTTGCAACTTGTCCAATTAACTAAGAATATACCTACATCTGTTCAAAAAAGGGAATAAACCTACATCAAAGGAACTCTGAAAAATGCTTTCTCTCTGCCATCAAATTAGTCAACAAAAAGAATACTTGCGCAAAATGCCCCTAGCCAGATTTGGCTTGCTCAATCTACTCCATGACTCATAGAACACGATATGGGGAGATTGATAGCATAAGAACAACCAACAATTAATCCCAGATAAAAAGTAATGGTAGCAATAACAAAACTGATTAAATCAGGAACCCCCTTTTAAAAAAAAAAAAATGAGTAAAAAATTTTTTATTATTCGGAGTACAAGGGGTACTCCACCCATAACCTCATGGACATACAAAAAGAAAAAAATTTACAAGAAATAGAAAATCATTATCCACTTACCGGCTCTTCCCTAATGATCCAAGCCTTTGCGCACGACGCTTTAATGGTGGTCTACTCTTTTTGTTAGGAGTTCCTAGATCACAAGGTATTAACCTTGCATAAATGGGCCTCATCATATTATCAATCCAGAGATAAAATCCAACAGATAAGGCAAGCCGCATAGACCATATGACTGCTGTTGCAATGGTAGAATAGATTTCAGCAGGTACTGTGTCAACGTTAAGAACATCCACATGAACAATTTGCTGATGTAGCTTTTGCCAAACATCATTCCAAGAATCAATTGGCATTTGGTCCACCACATGGCGCCGAAAAATTATTTCCTTCTTTAAATTTCCTTCTGTTCCATCTATTTTTCCATCTTTGTAGTATGGAAGAATAACTACAAAATTTTAAAAGTTAAGTCAGGAGAAATTAGAATGACAAGGGTTATGTCAATTTGAACCAATCTGCATGATTATCCAACCATTATTAAGGAGACCAGATTCACAGATATGCTCTAAAGGTCAAGCAAATTGAAACCAAGAACACATAACATGACCAATCAACAGTTAAATCCACTCATTGCCAGAGAAGAAAAACCACTGAGATGGTACAGCATGACAAACAACAGCCTAAAACACAGAACACAGTTACAAAACCTGAAGTGGGGAATGATGATATGCAAATCGCAAAAGGAAGAGAATAGCGAAAACAAGAGATTAACACTCCGGTCCAGATACCCAAATGATGTAGAGAAACTTTACAGTAGCAAACCAGTGTAATTCAGGTCAGCCCAATCAAGTCTTAATCCTAGGCATTTAACTCTACCGTGTTTTAGTTGGTAGTAAATATGAAAAACCAGTCTCTCATGCTTGAAACTATATAATAATATAGCTTTGAAATCATAATCTGTAAATTTGGTCATAAAACTAAAATTTGCAATTTGTATGTAACACAAAGCTTTACCATAACAAAATAAATAAATAAAAACAAGCATCAATGATTGAATGACCAGAAAAGAACCAAGAGCATATTGTAAACAAGTTAGCAAAAATACCAAACCTGATATTGTCTGACCATAATTCGAGTACTCCATGAATTGCACGTTCTTTGAGTTAATAAGTCCCAAGAAATCACTATAGTCAATTTTGTGTGAATTCTCAGGATCCCACTCAGTCCCCTTCAAGTTTCCACGCATGGTTAACAAAGCCCTGCTCCAGCATGAAGCCATGACAAGCTGTCTTTCTAACTGCAAGTTAGCCTTTCTCTCAAGCTCTTCCAACTCATTCATCCGCTTTCTCTCTGATTCTTTCAATTTCTGGAAATTACAAGAAGAAAAACAAACAAGAAACTTCCAATAGATATTCAGCCATGACCAATTCAGAATATTCTTAAAGACATCAGGACTATCAAATTTAACAGTTCCACAATCATAATGCTGTCCGTTAACTTGCAAACCCAACTAAAATGCTCAAACCTAAAACATGATTCAAGTACGGTTCTTACCAGAATAACTCAAACTCAAAAGAAACACCAAATCATTCAACAAACAGGAAATTCTGCAAATTTCAGGCCCATTAAAAAATTGTGGAAAACATTCTTATAGACATCAAGGACCATCAATGGATAAGACAAAAAAAAAAAACCTATGAGCAAAATTTTACTCGAACAAAAAGGTTAACTTAATCTTTTGAGCAATGTTCCAATTTCCTCCAATTTCCCCCATTTTTTCATTAATCAAACAGAAGATAACATTTCAAAACCGAAGCAAAATTTTAAACAAAAAGAGAACAGTCACCTCGAATACCCGAGTTGACTCGGCATCTTCTGCTAAGTTGCCGGAAGTCACAACTGAGTCCACACTCGAAGCTTTACAAGCAGTGATTCTGATATTTCTGTGTGTAAGGAAGCTTATCTTAGTTTCACGGCCCTGTTCCCATGGTATATTTCGAGAAAAACAGTATGGGAATTGAATAAGAAGGGTTTTAGAGGGAAAGCACAATGGTTTTGAGAGCTGAAGAGGATTAAGTGGACGGGAGATGTGAGATTTCATCTTCCTACCATCAATAAATTGTTTTCCGCTCTACTTTCTCACTTCCTTGTGCGGGAAAACGCAATAATGTTATACTTTATCTAACAAGTCTGTATATTTGTGTATGCAAAAATCTCGGTGTGGGTTTTTTAAAATTTTAAATACCTGAAATGATCCCTGAACTGCCAAAAATACTCAATTTGGTCCTTGATCATTGAGAAATTCTTCTGTGCAACATAGGGATACCACATCAATTGGTATCTTTGTCCAATAAGGTTATGACAACTAACTAAATTGAGACAACCCAGCGCTTAATTAAAGACACATCACTAGAAAATTTCTTTGTTAAATTAATAGTCCTAGGTTAAAATCTTTCTTTCATTTGAAAAAGTATTTTATAATTCAAATGGTTCTAAACTATAAAACACTGACTCTTAGATGAGAGAAAGTCCCCAATATCAATGTAAAACACTAATATTGCGGGTCTCCCCATTATAAGGGTCCCTATTTTACATCTAAAATAGTCCAAACTGTAAGATAGTAGACCTTTATCTCAGAGTCTCATTCCCTTGTTTCTTTTCTCTCATTAGTGTCCTCTATCCTCCCCAAAGCTCCTCTCTTTTCTTCTACACACAAAACTTTAGCACACAAATACAAAGTAGAAGGAAAATTAGATACCTATTACCAATTGGAGAGTTCATACTAGTTAAACCAAATGTAAAACTAGAAAAGATTCAATCTTTTTGAGATTGCACATGAAAATTTTTCCCATTTGAAAACCTAGTTACAGAAACTAAAGGACATTAAGTCTTTTAATATTCCAAATAAAAAAAGTTCCAATTTTTCATTCCTTGGTTCCATATCCACAAAAAGGATAAACGACCATCAACTATATGATTTGGTGGTTGAGTTATCTTTGCTTTTATCCATAGGTCTAGAATTCAATCCTTAGTCTCTGCGTGTCAATAAAAAACAAAAAGCAAAAACAAAGAGGATAATCCTTTCATCTTTACAATTATGATTGAAGAGTATAGGAATTATCCATTAATTTTTCTATCATCCCCAAATCTTTTTGTACCTATACATTGTTTCTAGATCTAAAGAACCTATACATGTTTAGGAAAAGGGAAACAATAAGTGTACACTCAAAATCAACACACTCAGTTACACACCTTAGTTAGTTAAAAAAAATGCTTTAATATTGTTTGATAGTCAATAAAAAAATTATGCCTCACTTATCCAAGTTATACTTGGTAAACCAATTTAAAGGATTCAAAACAGAATCCCTAAATAGATTTGAAGCTAAATTCCTTCACATTTGGAATGAAATCTTGTCTATTGAATTGAAGAAGCTTTTCAAACAACCTCATGTCATGATGTTGAAGATCCCTACTTTGGAATCAACATGGTCAACATTTTCTTCATATGTGTTTGTATGAAATCTAATAGATTGAACTGAAGACCCTTTGCCAACAACCTTTAGTTGCCCCTCTAAAGTACCCCTATTTGGCATCATCAGGGTAAGCCATTTCTCCTTTGGGTTTAGGGTTATATTTCTCTCTTAAATTTATCCATCCTAGAAAGCTAACTAGTATTAACTGTTAAAATTTGATAAATGGCACCCCAAGTAAGGTGGAAACATGTTGAGAAGGTTCGAAAAGGGAGATAGCAACCAATTTAGATAAAAGATGCAAAGGTGAACTTAGTTAGACTTGTGGGCTAGGTATAATTCCATACTCATAATAATTAGTAAGGTGTTTGGTTTTGGCAAATTTCTCATCCTCTCTTTGGTTGCTTAATGAGTGAAGAAAAACAAGAAAGAAACATGAAGTTGTATAATTTTACACTTGAGGTTTGGTTTTCAACTGGTTTCATGTATATTTTTCTCGAAAAGAAAAGGGATCTATAAGTATATGGTTTGTTTAGTAAAGAATATAGTTGAATTGATATATTTTTAATAGTGTTAAACTTAGTAGATTAATTTTAAGAACAAGTTGCAATCCACAAATTATTTAGTACCCTCTCAAAAAATTTACATGAGATAAATTTTTGTTATGCTTGTGATGTTTAAGGTATGTCAATGGCTATAGAGTAATGGAGACATTTAGGTTGGAAAAATTTTGGGTCAATAGAGTAAGGGGAAAATTTAGTTGGGCAAGAGTAATTGGAAACGGTAAATAGATTTGAAAAAGATCTAAAAATACTTTAGTATATTGTTTACAATTCTAAAGATCTATTTCTACCTAAGCTATGAAGAGGTTAGCCTCTAGCATTGCACAAATCACAAAGAAAATGCTCTATGATTATTGTGAAGTGTGGCTAGGAATAGACAAAGGGTTTGAGGAGTAGCTCCATTATGGACATGATGTTGCTAATGAAACATCATCCCTTAACAATATGCAACAAAGGATAAATGGAAGGAGAGGTTACAAAGAGGAAACGGCGTAATGTTGATTCAGTTGTTACAGGTGATACGACACACCTTATTATATCCAAAAAATGCATGTTGTCACATTGCAACCAATTAGGTACACATTAAACTCTAATTAAATGGTATATAGATCAATGCGTCATTGACTATAGGTGACACATAATGAAATGGTTAAGCATGTTGAATTGCGAACTCCATTACTCCCAATTCGACAGTTCTCCAAGGATTAAGACAGGATTTACCAATTCATATATAATTAATCTTCCAAAGTGAATAAGTAATATGATAAGTTTATAATCATTTTTTTTTCTTGGTGATTAGCACCACACCATATTTTTTCAACATTATCATACTTATTCTTTTCAACATGTACTTGCAAGATGATATGGGTGAGTATGAATGGGTGAGAGCTTACTAGGTTGGAAATGCAAATGTTTGCCTTAAGCAATGGATGTTTAGTTTGGTAAGTGTAGGTTTAGTGGCCAACTTGCCTATTAATTAACTTATGGTGAAAATATTTTGTTATATCACAAAATTTTAAGTTTAATTTATGTAGTTATAAATCTCGTAAACTGTCTCTTATTACACAATTAGAGTATCCTAAAATGAATACTTCCAAACCAATTGCAAAGCCACCTTTTGCATTTTGGTTGATTGACATTATTATTCAATTTGTGCATTTGCCTTTTTATTCTTTATTTTTTGTGAATTATGGACTTATATTGCCACTATCTACATTATAAATTCAAGGTCAGTAGGGGTGGTTATGGAAGGAGATACCGATTCCAATTTCCACTTACTGTGAGTTTTTATCTCCATATTTCATATTGATCTTCTTATTTTCATCCTATTCCAATAGGTATCTAACAGAAAATAATTATAATAATATGCTTATCTTTCAATTTGTAATGATTGCAATAATTGGCGGGGATCAAATAATACAACTTAGTCCCCATATGGTAAAACTAAGTTAATTTAACAAATTTTTTTATTACTACAAGCATATCTGACAAATTCTACTATACTATAACATTGAATTGTGTGTTCCATTGCATAATATATACTCTAATAAAACAATTGATGTTTATGGCCTTTATGTGTCATGCCTATGTTGTGACATACTAGTTGTGTTAATTACAACAATTTATTTCAAAAAATAATTACAATTGTATAGGAAATGTTTCTTTTCAATATGGTTTACTTCTAAATGCATCTCCATGGGAGAGATATGTTGGCTTGTTATTCCCACACTTGTCTACTTTCAATAGATTTGTTTGCCCATAATATTTGAGGGTCATTGGTTTTGCTACATCCTAAACCTCTACGATGCACTAGTTAAGTTATTAGATTCATTGGCATTCTCATGGATGGCAAAACATCATTATCTTGATTGTGTTGTGGTATGCTTTGCTCTGTCCACACCTATGTTGTTTTATACATCTTTATTTGAATACTTCATTCTTGTTTTCTCTTACTAGCATCTATTACTTTTAATATATTCATGGTTTTCCTTATTGTGTTTGACTACATTACCCCTTTTCAATACAGCAATAACCTTCCTTATTCTCATATTGCCCCTATAGAAACAATGTTTGTATGATATAATGACAAGGGTAAACAGTGGGAGTCAATTTGACATAATTGATTTGTTTTCATTCGTGCACTAATTACTCAGTAAAATAACTCATGAAACCTTTGATACTATCTTTTATTAATATAACTAAATGTTAGTGCAATTATTTTGATGAATTAGACTACTATCAATTCATATGCAACAATGATTGTAGTATTTATTGTTAAAATTCATGGAATTGTAGAATGGGTATTGTTTATTTGATTTCACTCTAGTGGATCCTTATATGTCGTGGTTTTTATTAACCTATTATAATAGCTAACCTAATGACATCATTGGATTAAGTCTTGTTATTCCTTACTCTCTTCTACCCTTAACATTGGGAAAGCAAATAACCACCTTTTGTTTGCATCCCTATCAAACCATTTGTAAATCTTAAGAAAGTAATTGATACTTATTTTAATTATGCATCAACAAAACAAGTGTAGAACTCACATTTTGGATTAGATTTAGTAATTGTTTCTATCAAGGTTTTGAAAATCGGACCAGACCGGTCGATCGAACCGGTTGAATCGATACCCGGTAGTATAAACGGTTCGATTCTATCCTTTAAATCGTTTGAAGATCAAATCGTTTGAAAACCGATAAGAACCGTTGGAACCGCTCAAACTGAAAAACCGTTCGACCGAACGGTTCAATGCTTGGGAACAAAAGCTTGAGAAATTTGTCCCCCATGAAGCTTGAACTTGCAACCTTGAAGTCTTTTTAGTTTATTCCAACCCTTTGCCACCAGGACAATGCACTCCGTTTGTCAATGGATGCTTGAAATTTTATTTAGTGTATTTTTAAAACCATAATTATTTAAAGTTTGTTCACAAGGGCACTCAAACCTGTGATCTTTGGTAGGAAAGAGCAACCACCTACCATTGCATCAATGGATATCTTGTGCAATACTTTACAAAATAATATATTTATACTATATTAATGAACTGACGGTTTTACTAGTTAAACCGGTTAAATCAGTCAAATCGTGAACCGGAGGTCAAAATGGTTTGACCTCCGGTTCGGGTTTAAAAACATTGGTTTCTATGCATGTCATTGATGTTTGGACTGTTTTTCTCTTTTTCTTTTGTTGGCATAGGTAAGATCATTATTTTGTTCCCAAGATTTGTTTGCTTTTCATTTTCCCTAATCGTTGTTGTCACACCCTAGAACCTAAATTCGAGGTGCGACAGACGCCGTGCACTTGTGAGAGGATCCCACAAATGCACAAGGATCGGAACTTATCATATCACAATCTGATACCACCAAAATCTCCAGATCAAATCTTATAACTCAAGGTCAAATCTCTTGTAACTAACAATCCATTTAATGAATTTATAAAATCTCCAATAAAAATCCAGTTTACAAGATCATGATCTATATCTAAAATCTATATCAATCTCAAAATGGCTAGCCTTCTAACTCGTCACTTCCCGTGGTTTCCCCGTCCTCGGTTTCATTTCCTGAAATGGTGGACAAGGAAAAACTATGAGATACACTCAGTAAGTAAAATATGGAGTACCCCTTATTAAACTTATAGCATGCCAACAAGTGCAATCATGAAAAACGGATACAATACGGGAACAAAATAGACGTCTCCTCTATAGGTCATGGCCAGTGTATTAAACTTCCCATTGGTAGGCTACACTATTTGCTGGTGTATAACCCCTACTAGCAGGGTTGAATGAACCAGTTCTATCAATAACATGTTGACATGTGCTAGCGTTTAACCCCCACTATCAGGATCATCAATAACATAACCACATCGGAGACAAGAAGTTAACAAAAAAATCATAATTCACCAATCACTTTCAAATCATCAAGACAATCAATTAAATTTCAAGTAGGCATGCTCAATTTAATGAAAAGTATAAAAATTTCACTTCAAATCAATCATACTTATGTAAATTGGGTTAGTCCCGCCACCACTTCAAAAATAAATCAAAACATACTTTTAAAAACTGTACGGGCATTACCATAATCTACTTACCTCACTCGCATAAAACCGAGCACTCAATCTCCATGCTAACTGACAGAACGATCGAGAACCTAATCAAAATATTTCAAGAATTAATTTCGCATTACCACAAATTCAAACTGAAATCATCATTGGAACTACCCCTAATAACGATGCTATTTCCTATCAATCTCCACATGATCAGATATCTCCAAATTCGTTCTTATATCACAAACTAATCATTTAAATCCCCGTTAATTGTTGGCCCTCAGTGTGTGAACAGTGTCCATGAACAGTTCCGTGAACAGTAACCACGACGTTAACAGTAACTCAAACTTCTAAAATTGGCAAACCATAGCCTATTCTCACGGGATTTTCTCCAAAAATCACACAGAAGTCAATTAACACTCAATACACATAAATCCCACTTGAATTAATGCTTAAACTTCATCCTAAAGCTACTAGAATTCCTCCCCATTTTTCTATCAAATTCGGACAACACAGCCAGCAAACTATATGGATAATTTCAAGCTTAAATGGCTGTCACATACCATAATTCTCCAGCTAAAACCGGAGCTGCAAATTGGGGGAAGGCCGGCAGCATGGAAGAAGAAAGCTCACGGGCTCACGGGAAATCTATCAAAATTCTGGAGAAACAACATATTTAACATGAACCCAAGCTAATTTAAGGCTAAAACAAAGGGATTTAATGGCTTTTTCTTACCCAAAAGGTCCAGAATTTCGCACCCACAAGCTGAAGCCGACGGACAGCAGAGGGAAGAGCAGAGCAGATCCGGAAGCTTCCTGCAGGGGGGGAGATTTCTGGGTTCCAAATCAGGTTCTTGGACAAGAAAAGAAGGGAAAAATCAAGCTCTCTACCGGTTTCCTCAAGGCATGGCTGGGTT
>BPVZ01000058.1:883886-897490 GCA_020521535.1 Rubroshorea leprosula | reverse complement strand
TTGTCAACCCATGATTCTATAAATATTACTTTATTGTTTTTACAATATATCTCTTTTATTTCACATTCTTTTCTTCTTAAACCATTTCTATTATGAATGTTTATTTAATATACTTTATGGAACTCGAGTAAAATTTATCATTAATTATATATCTCTTCCTCAAGGCCACAGTTTACCTAATGGACTATACTACACAAAAACACAAGATACACATAATTAGATAAAGAATATATATTAAGCATGCGTTCCTTTAACAAAGTTCTATCTATATAATGTTAGAAAGTAGTGTTAAAACACACCATGGTTTTATAGAACCACAATCCCATTCCACTTTCTCCCCTTTCCCAAGGTTACCTATGCACATCTCCTACTTCCAAAAACATTTAGAGGAGTCACTCCTTCACCATGGCCCTTAAGGACACATCCCCGCATACCTTTTTAGGTCAACTGAAACTAAGACATATAATACCTTCTTTATACTTGCATTCACACTAGTAACATTAACCTTAATTTTATACCATTGACACATCATCCCTCTTACCCAATTGTATGCAAGTGTCATAAAAACTTCATCAAACATGACTTGATCATTTCCAATTCCAATTAGTCTATCCTCAAACATAGCTATATTAAAACTTATCATGGCATTTAGGAGTGTTCAACAATGAAGAAAGTTGACTATTTCCCAAACGTGGCCTCTTAGTGCTCTTTTTTCTTTCCACACTATAACCAAATGCACAAACTACTTGTTCTTCACAGTAGTCTATCCTGTTGACCTATGTACCTATTATATGTCACAAGCCTAAACTCAAAATGAAACTTGGTTGTTCTTCCCTCTAATAGTTACCCACATACAATCGATGACCTCTATGAAGATATTAGATGGAAATAAGAACTTCTTGGTGTAGGTGGCACTACCATAGACATCCATAACTGCTCTTATTGTTTGGAACATATCAGCCACCATTGATGGGAAGCTAATCTTATCACTCCAATAGGACTTTATTAAGTGTATGTTATGCACAAACATTGATAGCTATCAGAGCAATCTAACAGCATTATAGCCTTGTCATCAAGTAGCCTTCATAAAGAAAATAAACAATTTCAATTTGGAGACAAGGCAGAATGGAGACAAACATAGATCCCAAACCCCAAACTCTATTCTCCAACCTAATTAGTGGTAGGTACTTTGTTAACGCCTCAAACAAAACCTCTGCAGTGGCATTACTTACAAAGTAGGCTGTATTATCATTTTGGGGAAAGAATCTAGCCATAATCAACCTTTCAACTTGCATGAGAACCACACTTTCTTCAGCACAAATTAATGTAAAAGAGCTATAGATTTATAAATTTGTTGATCCCTAACTATATGTTAGTTATTGAAACTATAAAAAAAAAAAAAAGGAAAAAATTTTCAAAAAACAAAGACTCCATAGCTAATCTAAGTTGAGCCTTATCTTTCTCACCATAAACTACAATAGATTAGCCAATTTCCCTCCAGCCCACAATTAACCCATTTTCCCCAAATTCTTAAATCTTACCTAAAACCAAAATTGCAAGAATAAGTCCTTCATGGCTTGGGTTCGACACATCACCTTTGGGGCCATTTTCCATTCGGCCGAAAACTTCCATCGGGTCTTTTACATGAAAACCATTTCAATTAGCATTCTCACGCTTAGTTGGGGCTATGAATTGAGAATTGAGATTTTAATGATCCTATTATTGAGTTTAAGGAGGTTCATGTTTCCTGCAAATAAGGATATCTACTCTGTGGGGGAGGAAGAGAGTTTTGTTAAATCTAGTTTCAATTATCTTAACCTCCTTTCATTATTTTTAAGTGGAAAACCCCCTTCCTCTTTATAGACATAAATATGTCCCTGCTCCCAATCCATGTTATGCATTTGTTAAATCTAATCCATTTCCCAACTATAACTTATATTATATCATGTCACCTTTTGGTTAAAAATAAAGCTGGGGTTTTTCATGCATGTGTTATTTCTTTATTAAGTCTCCATCTTCTATTTTTTAGAAAATTTCCCTTGCTTTTTAAATTGACATTACTTAAAAAAAAAAAAAACATTTCAGCTTTATTTCATAATGTTTTTTAGTGCTTTAACTTTTGGTTTTTATATATTTTTACTATTACAAAATTATAGAAAATATGAATCAAAATATTTACACTCTCCATTCCTTTTTAGTTGACCTAGTTTTTTTTTTTTCCAATGAAATAAAAATGTAATAATTTATACAAAAAAATTATCATAAGTATCCTTAATTAAATACCATTTAAATATGACTGGTTATTTAATATAGTTTGTATTTATCTGTTAAAATGAAGGTAAAATATAAATAAATGCATTAAATGACATCTTACATAGGAAACATGAACAATTAAAATTAAATACCTCAAATTGGAAAACTAGATATACTAAGGCAAAATAGAGGGAGTATTAAATATGTTAACCTTTTTATTTATTTTTAACATGTTAAAAGACCAAAACACAATTAGATGTAGCCAGAAGTCATTATGTCCAATCTAAGCTTTGATTTTTGAATTTCAACTTCCCTTTTAAGTAATTTTCCTCACAAAAGTCATACATTCCACTCTTTTCTTAATTTTTAGTTTCAACTACAAAAATGCACTATATCAAATACTTTCAATCCAGTCTTTTCTTACACGCTAGCATTCTAAACCCTCACCATATAGTGAGTTAATTGATGCTTTAAACTCTACCACCTATGGGATATATTTGACACAACCATTTATAGTTACTTTAAGTCTTCTACTGCAAATGATCATGATGCAATCCATCTTCTTTGCTATTAGCTCCCACCATGATGTCAAAGGCCAAAACCATTGCATAATGCGTAAAAGGTTTCAACAAGCATGCAACTAGTTCTAACCACTCATTGTGCTCCATCCCCAGTAACTATTACAATAAGACTACTTCCAATTTGATTGCAATTGTGTGAATGATCAGCAAATAATGCAGAAAAGAAAGTAAATGAGCAATACACACATGTAGTGAGGGCCTTAAAATGAACAAATAAGGGAATTGAGGATGAATTATGTTCATGAAAAGTACTTCATCGCAAATGTCCCAAGGACAACTACTTAGTACCCAACTAAGTCTATAGTTGCAATGGCATGAAGTATCTCTTCAATTATCATTTCTTGAATTTCAGATGGGAGAGAAAGGATAATGGAATCTATTTCATCATTCTTTGATGAGGTAGAAGGTACTTTCAAAGACATGGTGCATACATGATTGCATTTTCCTACATAGCTCATTTCTTTGTTGGGAAATATAAAGCCTATAGAGTAATTAAGGTTTCACCAAGTTATCTTTCTTATTGTGGATCTTTTTATCTAGTTGACTTGTCCCAAAACATTTACTAACCCCTCATAATATTTCAATGATGTTAAATTAGTCCCATATTCGAATTCATTTAGCTTTTAAGGCTGTGTAGCCATAACTTTATTGTTGACCTTAACCTCTGGCTGTTCCTTGAAGTGTTTTGTCATCATGCATGGACAAGGCAAACTTTATTCAATTAAAAGCTTGTACTTTAATCTACAGAATGGAAGACATGCTTCTTTCAATTCCAAAAATAACTACTTTGTAGTTCGCTATATTTGTAATTGTTACATTTTGTAAGGAAAGAGTGTAATTGCTACCTAAGAAAATTTATATGTATAATCTACATAAAAAAACTTTTAATCTAATGCTCAATTTTTCAAAATATTAATTAGAAGTTGGGTTTTTAAATATGTCATCTAAGAAATTATTTTAGTGATAGCCTGTTCACTATTTAGGGGAAATGTGATTTACAGGTCATCCTCCCAATTTTTTTTTAGAGAACATGACTAACAACTAATGTTTGATTCATATTTTTAAAAACAAACCATTGAATTAGAAGATCTATGTATGATCATGCATATAAATTTTCATGTTGATCTAGTAGGCTAAACCAATTTATTAACTACAATAAATTAAACACCATTAAATATATATCAATAAATAGAGTTTTTTTTTATCAAAAGATTATAAGTATTAGATCAATATAACAATTGATATACATGATCTACATGAATAAAAATTTTAATCCAACAGTTGATTTTTTTAAAATATTAATTAGAAGGTAAATTTTAGAAATATGTCCTCCAAAATAGAATTTTAATTAAACAATATATATAGCAAAACATTTCATGTAACTAACTTTCCTATTTCTTATTCCCTCCTCAATTTGTTACAATTTAAAATTAAATGAATTAATTATAGGTCAATAACATAAGATATTGCATAAATATGTGCTCTTCTAACTTGTGCCCTAAAAATACATTTTTGTCAAAATTTTATATTGAAAAATGTAAAAGTTGATAATAATTTTAGTGTCATTATCACATGGATAAATTTAATTAAAAAATTGATATATATATATATATTAAATATCACTTTATAATTTGGTCAAGGCTACTAAGCTATATTCTATACCCACAGTTTAGAAAAATCCAATAAATACAATTGTTTCACAAGTATGGTATCTCTATTGACAAATAATTAAACTATAACTAACCATATCAAATTTACAAGTATGATATGAACTATTTTACAATTAAAATATATTAACCAAGTCTTTTTTTTTTCACTTCATTCCCTAATTAGTTAAAATATTATTTTAGTTGCTAATGGATGTTATTGCATTGATTTTCCTAATTGTCTTAATTTAATAAATAGTATATTAACTATTAGCCTTTTTTCATTTTAGTGTATAATTTGTTTTTTTTCAAAGTCATCTATTAACTTTCAAATTTGTTTCAATTTTGTCTAGTCCAACACAATTCCATTAATTGAATTGATAGAATTTCACATTTTTAATTGTTTAGCACCACATAAGTTACAATATAAGTTAACACGTGACTTGAAATGGGAGGAAATTTTTCCATTGTTTCTTTAGGGGTAAATCTTAATATAAAAAATTACATTAGATGGTGCAAATTTTTGAAAAAGCTTGCTTTATATGGTGAAAATTTTTAAAACAAATTTGCCTTCCTTTTTAGGTCACATGGCTACTTACATGGTGACACATTGTAATATCACAAAATTTTATGGAACATTAAAGTGTGCGTAGGGACCTAATTGTGAGGAAGTATTATTAATGAACTTAATAGTAATTTTTTTAAAGTTCAGGGACTTAAAAGAGGAAAATTTCTGGATAAGGATCAAGCTTAGATTTTTTTTTCTTTTCTTCCTCATCACACGCGTGTCTGCTCTATCCTTCTTCTCCTCTACCTCCCGAAAGCTTCCCCCAAAGCCGCTGAAGCTTCCCCCTTGAGAACCGGTAAAGAGCTTGAGTTTTCCCTTTCCTTTCTTGATGGAGAACAAGATTTAAACCCAGAAATTTCCTCCCAGCCACTGGCACGTTCTGCTCTTCTTCTTCCTCGCCCCTGCAACTCGAAAAAGAAGCCAGCCGCTGGCGGCATCTCCCCTGAGAAAACCGGTAAAGCTTGGTGATTTTTCTCTTCCTTCTTGTTCAAGAACAAGCTTTAGGATTTAGAACCTTCCCTCTGAAGCCAAAAAATTCAGATCTGTGGTTGCTTCTTCTTCCTCTGCCGCGAGTTGCTGCTGGGTGGTTTGGGAGTTCGGTTTTGGTAAGAAATAGCTAAGAAATCATCTTTTTAGCCTTGATTTGGCTTGGGTTACTCTAATTTCTGTTTTGGTTCTTGAATTTGTGGTAGCCCGTGTGTTCCTCCAAATTTTTCCCCGTCGACTTCCTCACCAGCCAAGCCCGGTTTCTACTGCTGGAAAATTCTGGTATGGACAGCCCTTTTAAGTCCGAATTTATCAATTAATTGTTGTCCATTTAGTTGCTCTGTGTTGTCCGAGATCCTGTTGGAATTATGGGATAATTGTGGGTAGCATAAAACGTGTTTTAAGCTTGGTTTAGGTAGGAAATTGCTTGATTTGCTGCCGTGGGGTTCTATATGAAAAATCCGTGTGTGAGTTGCAGTTTTGTCAAGCCATGTTCCCCATTTTTCTGTCCGTGGGAATTAGAAGCTATATATATGTGTGTGTTGTGTATATTTAAATCAATAATTGAAATGCAAGCCTTGTTTTCCATTTTTGTGTCCGTGGGATTTGGGGAAATTTGGTAGAGGTGTTTCGTAGTGAACTTGGCTAAAATGTTCACTGAAGATAGTTTAAAATTTGGAGAGAAATGGTATCCGTATGATTAAGATTTAAAGCAGAGTTTTATTTTAAGTTGTGTATAAAGACTCGGGATTTCTGGAATTGAAACTCATGACTGAATACTAGAGTAAAAATGTAATTCCAGTAGTTTATTGGGTGGAGATTGGGAAAATACGTGTGTGTTGTGTACATATATATATATATATATGCACAATCTGACCTTAGAATATATTTATCTGGAATAGTAGGTGCTGTGTGGCTTAGAGCTCTGGGGTCGAGTTCCCAGTTTTATGCGAGTGAGGTAAGTAACTTATGGTAATGCCCTGGATTTAAGGTAAAGCTTTTAAAAGCAAATTTCTGATGGTTTTGAAATGGTGGCAGGACTAAACCCATTTTACACGAGCATGATTGATTTGAAGTGAAATTTTTATGCTTTCATTAAATTGAGCATGCCTACTTGGAATTTAATCGACTGTCCTGATGATCTGAAAGTGATTGTGAATTGTGATTTTCCTGTTAACTTCTGCCTGTTTTGTCTCCGATATGGTCATGTTATTTGTGATATGGTCATGTTATTTGTGTGCCCGCTAGTGGGAGGTTTATAAACGCTAGCACATGTCGACATGATACTAATAGAACCGGTTCGTTCGTGTTATCT
Organism: Rubroshorea leprosula; assembly: GCA_020521535.1. Classification (NCBI taxonomy): domain Eukaryota; kingdom Viridiplantae; phylum Streptophyta; class Magnoliopsida; order Malvales; family Dipterocarpaceae; genus Rubroshorea; species Rubroshorea leprosula. The sequence goes on along the minus strand of BPVZ01000058.1, from coordinate 890,641 downwards.
TGCTAGTGGGATTATACACTAGTAAATCATGTGCCTACTAGTGGGAGGTTTATAACACTGACCATAACTTATAGAGGAGACGTCTATTTCGTTCTCGTACTGTATCCGTTTTTCATGATTATATTTGTTGGCATGCTATGAGTTTAATTACGGGCTATCCATATGTTACTTATTGAGTTATCTCATCTCGTTTTTCCTTGCCCACCATTTTAGGTAGTGTGACTTGGGACACGGAAATCAAGGGGAGTGACGTGGTAGAAGGCTAGCCACTTGAGATTTGACATAGATTCTAGATATATATACCATGCTCTTGTAAGTTAGATTTTAATTGGAAATTTTATGGTATCAAAACTGATTTTGTTGAGTAAGTTCCGAGCCTTGTGCACTTGTGGAACCCATCTCACAAGTGTATAGTGTTTGTTGCGCCCTCGGATTTGGGTTTTGGGGTGTGACACATAATAAAAAATGTGAAATTCACTTACCAAAACTAACCTGGTTGTGTTTAACTACACTAAATCAAAATAATTTTAAAAGTTAATAAATGATATAAAAAAGAATAAAGATTCTAAAAAAGATCAATAGTTGATCGATGATTTATCAAACGAAGCTGTTTTCTTAACTTTAATTATGCAAACAAGGGACTTCATATTTGGGATATTGTATACAAGACTAGATAGTGTTGAGATGTAATCACTACTAGAAAATTCCCTATTTCAGACCAACTTTTTTGGTTAGGCAAAATTCTTGACCGAAATAATGACCATTTTAGGCATATTTATTGATTGAAATTACCTTTTGTCCATATAAAACCTAATTCTTTGATTAATTCTGTTAAAAACTAATTCAATCATGGAGTTTGACAAAAATGTAATGGTGGGAATTGGGGCCATAAGTTGTTCAATCAAGAATATTGATAGAAACCATTGCCATCCTTATTCAATCAAGTAGATTGACCAAAACAATGGCCAACAAATTCAACCAAGTTTTGCTTGATATAATATATTTACTTTGGTCAAATTCTTAATTGAAATAGACCAACTAAATTGATTTGATGGGAGTAGGTTTTCTTTGCAAGTTATCTTCACATTTCGATTAAGTAGTATGATCGAAATACTAGTCTGCACTGATTAGACTCTTACTAACCAGATTTTGTAAACCTATTTCGGTCAGATTCATGATCGAAATGTAACCTGGAAGTCATTTGATGGCAATAGGTGGCTGGTTCGGCTTTTTCAAATTGTTTCGATCAGTGGGCTTGACCGAATTAGAGTGCAGTGCAGCTGTTCACAACTTTTGGTCAGTATTTTTGTCCGAAATGTAAGTGCTGCAACTGATTAATATATGCAAATATGAGTCCCACCATCTTTTCCACTATTTGTGATGAGGTGGGATATAGCGTTTTTCCCCCTTTTTTTTTTGGCTTTTTCTCACTTTCAAACTTCTACCAATGTTGTCTCCATTCTCAATTGTGTCCCAATCTGCTGTGCTATTTGATTCATTAGTATGTACTTAAGTTTTTTTTTTTTTTTTTTTATGTTATGTTTTATTTTATTTATATAATTATTATTTATCTAAAAATACTACTTTTTATGTGAATTTGTTGATATATTATTTTACTTTTCATAAATTAACTAGTATAATTTACATTTTTATTTTTATGTTTTTTTATCTGTCTCAATTCATTAATTTTTTCTTGTAGGTCCATCCATCTTATTCAAAAGTTCACTTTGATTCACCAAAATTGAAAGTCTCCATTATTATAAGTATGTTCTAATTTTTTGCTAAATTTTAATTTTGAAATTGTTTATGAAAAAATTATAATATTAATTAAGTGATTGGTAAATTATAATTATATTGATTAATTGGTTGATTGATAAATTATTATTATTTTAATTAATTGATTTATAAATTATGATTATTTTGATTAATTAATTAGTAAATTATGATTAGATTATTTAATTAATTAATAAATTATGATTATTTTGATTAATGAGTATTATAAATTATACCCATATTGATTAGTTATTGATTAGTAAATTATGATTATATCATTTAATTGTTTAGTAAATTATGTTTATATCGATTAATTAATTGATTAGTAAGTTATGATAACTCTAATTAATTATATTAATTTTTAATTTTAGTTTATGAAATATGTTTAACAATTTATTAAATTTGATGTATTATTATTTGTGTGGGGATATGAATTTTTTAATATAAATTTAAGGAAATATTTCACATGATAAGGGTGACACTATTGCCACACCCAAATTTGTTAATGCCACAACATTAATCTCTTTGTGTAGGTTATTTTACCCCTTACAATTACTATAACCTATTAAAATTATATTAATAATAAAAAATTAAATTTAAATTATCAAATAACAAAAAAGAGATCTGAGTAAATTAAACAAAAAGAAATTGAGTCCATCGATCTTCTTCTTCCCAAATACTCAATTACAATTCCTCAAGGGGCGAACTTCAAATTTTGTTCTTCATTTCTTCAATTAAATATTATATAGAATCTCATTCATTTCCTTTAATTCTATAATTAGTTTCAAAGGTTTCTTTTATATCATTTAACATTCAATCAAAGATTTTATTTTCAATTGTCAAAAAGGATTTGCCATCTTACAAGATCTAAGAAGAGGAACTGAAAATAGTTTTTCTTTTTCTTTTCCTTCATCATCCAGTGCTTCAAAACACAAAATTAGCAAATTGAAGTGGTGAGACGCGATGAGGCTAGGTTTTGATGAAAAAGATGATGAATATGGTGAAACTTGATGAAATAGAAGCAAATGATGAGTAGAAAAACTAGATCTAGGAAGACAGTGCTAAAATTGAGAGGAAATATAACTAAATTAGAGACCAACAGCACCAAAAAAAAAAAAAAAAGGCCAAATTCCAGGTCAAAATAAAAGCAATTGGCCATAAAGAAAGGAAAAGGGCAACCGGGCAAAAGGATATTTACAATAGAGGCAAAGAGTGAAACAAATGGAGATTAAGAGAGGAAGAAACAACATGGCCCAAGAAACAAGAGGGAGACGCACCATGACGTGGACTCCATTCAACTTTAGTTTTTTTTTTTTTTTTAGAGATTTCTAAATGAAACAACGATTTTATTATTTTTAGGTGGCATAAATTATAGAGGGTAAAATAGTCTATGTGACAAATTATAGAGGGTAAAATAAGCTATGGCATTAACAAGTTTAGGTGTGGCAATAGCCACAACCCATGATGTGAGATCAAGGTTGGATGTATCATCGTTTAGATGATAATGGCTGTTTTATCGATGAATTAAAAAATGGTGTGGAGTCTTTTCTGGATTATGCATTTTCTCAGTTCAATCTAGAATTTTGTAGTAGAAATCAAATTAGGTGTCTGTTCACTAAATGTATGAACCAAAAATGACATCGTCATGTTATTATGCTATGTCATTTGACAAAAAAAGGTTTTATGAATGGGTATATAGTCTAGCTTGCATACGGAAAGCAACCAATGCGAAAGCGACAAAGTCATCAATGGGGGGAATCCTCTAATGCAGCTCCCTTTGTGATGGAAGAACCAGGTAATGATCTAATTAGAGTGATGGTTATAAATGCAATGAATTCACGTGGTATAGAATATAATATGAATGAACAAGCCAATGAAGAGCTAATTTTTGAGGAGGCAATTGGAGATGCAAAGGAATTTTTTGATCTTTTGCAAGTTGCTAACACACCACTTTTTGATGGATGTTATGAGGGTGATATAATACTCAAATGGGTGTCTCATTTTATGAATGTAAAGACATTTTATAATATTAGTGTGGCTAACTTGGATTATATGTTAAAGTGCAATAGAAGATGGATTAAACCAAAAGATCAGGATAGGATTCCAAAAGATTTTTATAGTGCTAAAAAGATGATGAGGCACTTCAGTCTAGGTTATAAGAAGTATGATATTTGTGTGAATAACTACTCATATTATGGTGAATATGAAAACAAAAACTATATCGCATGTATAGTATATGGTGAACCTCATTATAAATAGGGACATGTGCAACAAAATCAACATATACCAAGGAAGTCATTGTGGTATCTTCCAATTACACCTAAACTAAAAAGGTTGTACATGTGTTGAAAAACTACTAAGCACATGATATGGCACCTTGTGGTGGTGAATCTAAAAAAATTGTGCATCCTGTCGATGCTGAGGCATGGAAAACTTTGATCGCATTTACCCTAACTTTGGGTTAGATCAAAGGAATGTAAGGTTTGGATTGTGCACAGATGGATTCACTCCATTTGGACATATAGTAGCTCCATATTCATGTTGGCTTGTATTTTTTACTATTTACAACCCACCTCTAACAATGTGTATGAAACCAGAGTCCATCTTTCTCTCTCTAATAATACAAGGCTGTCATAGTCCAAGAAAAAACATTAATGTCATGCTACGCCCACTGATTGATGAATTAAAGAAACTTTGGTGTAATGAGGTCAAGACAAATGATAACTTTAGGTATTAATATTTCATTATGAGAGCAACACTGATGTAGACAATTAGTGACTTCCCTATATATAACATGCTATCTGGATGGAGCACACATGATAGATTCTCATGTTCGTATTGTCAGGAAAATTCTAAGGCATTCCACCTCCAAAACAGTCGGAAGATATCATTTATTTATCATCACCAATAATTTTTACCCTCGATAATCCATTTAGGAAAAATATGAATGATTTTAAAAAAGACCATGTAGAGAATCTTGCTTTACTAGAGAGATTGTTGGGTGATGATATGTATCGAAATATTCAACAACTGCTCGATATATTATTTGGGAAGCCATCTCAAAGGTAGATAATCAAAGGATTTGGTAATTGACATAATTGGGTTAAAAGGAGCATCTTTTGGGAGCTTCTTTATTAGAAGACAAACTTAATCTGTCATAATTTTGATGTAATACACTATAAGAAAAACATTTTTTGATAATATCTTTCACACTGTCATGGATGACCTATTAACGAAGGACAGCTTGAAGGCAAGGATAAATATGGAATTGTATTGCAATAGGCCAAGTCTTTGTATACTAGAAAGAGGCTTTAATGCAGGTAAAAAATTGAAAGCCACTTATGTCCTAAATAGGGAGTAGAGAAAATCGATGTGCCAATGGCTAAAGAATCTTAGATTTTCTGATGGTTTTGCATCCAATATCTCTCTATGTAAATATGTAAGAGGCGAAAGTTAGAGGGATGAAAAGTCATGATTGCCACATATTCATGCAAAGTCTCCTTTCAATCGCATTTTGTGATTTTCTCCCAAAGCAAGTTTGGGAAGCACTTACTAAGATTAGTGAATTTTTTAGAACCTTATGTTCTCCAACCATTCATGTTACAGATATGGAGATTTGGCATGTGAAGATTGTAGAAACAATTTACCAACTTGAAAGAATCTTCCCTCTTTTTTTGTATTCGATTGAGCATCTAGTAATCCACCTTCCATATAAAGCCAAGGTGAGGGAACTAGAACAATTCCGTTGGATGTATCCATTTGAGAGCTTTCTTAGAATACCTACTTTTTTTTAATATTTTATATATAGAATATAAAATTTAATTTTTTTTAATTTATTAATTATTTAAATTTTTTTCATGAATTAGATGTATGCATGGATTGAAGAGTTCAATGAAAATAAAGCTCATCCAAAAGGATCAATATGCGGGAATTACACAATGAGTGAGATCTCATACTTTATCTTGCTTTATTTTGAAGGAGAACTTGAGACGAGATGATCACAACCCTAGGAATCTTGTTAGCCTAGGCCCTTCAATTAATATTGGCCTTTCAATATTCAGTAATTTGGTTCTCTACAACAACAACAAATGTTCACAATGGAGGAGCGTAATGTTACAATGTATTATATATTCTAATGAATTGTAAAGAACTGAAAGGATGGATTAAGTAAATACATTTTCCCAATCTTTATCCTTAACGACATTAGAGAAATTAAATGATTTACTTTAATTTACACATAATTATAATGGATGCTTGATTGGGGTTTTTGTAGAGGAAGAATGTCAAAATATGACTCCCCAACAAATATAGATGAAATGTTTCAATTATCTTGTGTCATAGTTTGAAAAATCGATAAGTTTAATCCTAAATTTTAATTATTGTTAATTAATTATTATATAATTATTTATAACTAATAAAATAACTCATGTGATATAGGTTTTATGTGATGAGTTTGAAGGCATTGATAAGCATTTGATTGGTTTGGCTTATGGCCCTTCTTGGTTGGTTTCATGCTATAAAGGCATTTGGATAAATGGTTTTTGATTCCACACTGCCTCATATGAAATAAACAAGAAAACAATAAATAGCAGTGTGTGTGTCATGGGAACCATTGTTTTGAAAACCAAATCAAATGGTCGGTTGAATTGATACAAACCATTAAATCGTTCAACCGAATGGTTTAAAATTATTGGAAAATTTTCTTTAGATTTGCCACCTCTAGCATTCGAACACAAGACTCAAGGGAGATATTCACTACCTTTTGCCACTAGGACGTCACCTGTAACTTCAACATGATTAGCTCAAAATTTTATTTATTTTATTTTTAGTCAGCTGAATTTCCTTCCCCTCACAAAATTCTTCACCCAATGTAAAGGACGATATCGTTGACATTTTAATGTTAAAATTATTATAGTGTTTATCTAATTTTTATTTTAAATATATAAATTAAAAGTATAATGAAGATAACTTTTTATAAATAA
>BPVZ01000058.1:862104-874949 GCA_020521535.1 Rubroshorea leprosula | reverse complement strand
TGGAATTACACGTAGTTAAAATTAAAAAGTTTAAGTGATTTTGTGACAAAATAATGTGCCACCTGTCACTTAACTAACAGAAGGACTATTTTGGTACCGAAAGTGACAAGTTGAGGGACCAAAATGGTACTTAAACCAATGATAAAATAAATATGTTATATAATTTATTGCAGGAACGATTAACTACAAAGGCCATTCAAAAATATAGGAAGGACAAAATTGCATGGCCAATAGTAGTTGATGCCTAACTTTTATCCCAAGTTTCGGGTGGACCTTCCAAAGATGGGCGATTTTATAGAATGCCCATTTACATGGACCCTGTTGAGCAAGGGGTCTCACACCGTAGGCATCCTTCATATACCATACCTGATAGTTCTATTCAGTCATCTCAACGAGTGGTGTAGTTGTAACAGACTGTGACAAAATTACAAGAGAATCAACTGACATTACAAGAGAAGGTCGACAGGATGGAAAGATGTTTTTTATGATGCAGGGAGGAAGAAGGGCTATGAAAAGTGGTGAAACATAATTGACTTTGTCTTAAGTTGATCTTCATATCAAAAACATCTTTTACTATTATATATGCATGGATATGTATGACAATCTGAACATGTAAGACTAGGTAAACTTTTCAATTAGATGTTTTAATATATATTTGGAAATATCTTAATTACTAGAAAGTAAAAAATAGGAAATGTCAAAGCAAGAAATAGAGAAAACAAAAAATAAAAACATGTTGAAAGGCTGTACTAACATATTTCAGTTAGTGATCTTGACCGCAATATGATAATATTTTATTATATTATAATTCGGTCATATATTATAACCAAAATAGACATAAATTCGGTCAAAATATTTGATCGAAAACTGGTTTGATTACACTGGTCATTAATCTCCACCAAAAACTAATTCTGCAACAAAAAAAAAAAAAAATTCCTTACACTAATTTAGTCAAATTAACTTATCAAAATATAATCTTTCCCTTAATCTTTCCCTTCGAAAATTGGTGAGATTTTTGAATTTTTCACTAAATGTAATTCGAACATAATTTTTGACTAAGCTAATTTCATCATTCTTTCAGCACATGCCTTCCCATTGGAATTTTTTTGTTGAAAATATTTGAAATTTCCACCTTTTTATTTCAATCAATCTTACTATCCTAAATAGTTCTCTGCCTATATATACATCAACCCAAACTCTTGTAATCACTTCTCTTTCATTTCTTTCTTCTCCAACTCTCAACACCTTTCTTTCCCCCTTATTTCTCTAACTTTGAACAATTTTCTTTCAATTTTTTGTACTTCTTCATGTCTTCATTTTTTTTTCTCTTCTTCTTCTTCATCACTAGTCTTATTTCTTCCTTTTAGTATTTTATGTTCAAGTTTATTTTATATCAGTCACATTTTTTGCCAAAACTAATAACTAATTCCTTTCTTTATCATCTCTCTTTTACCTTCATTTTCTTTTGTTATTTGATTATGTAAATTTCTCTTTATTTTCTATTATCTTCTATATATGTTTTTGGTGCTTCTACTAATGGTTTAATTTTTCATTTTCAAGGTTGCTTATTTTGGTGAACAATGGGGCAGCATTTTGGAGCTAATTTTATACTTATATCTTTATTTTTTCCATATATCATGTTAATTTATTTTCATGCTTTAACTTATTTGATTTAATTTTTGGTTATATATATAAATTTGATTTATTTTTGTATTTATGTTGGATTTTATTTTTGTAAATGTCAAGTATTTTTTAATTATTTTTATTTCCTTGCATATATGGAAATTTAATCATAATTATTAATAAATAAGTATAATAATAATTTAAAACTATAAAATGTCAAAAAATAAAATGAATAAGAATTGTATATAATTGATGATATTAAAATTGAAATTTTTCATACTAAATTTTATTATAATATTTATTATGTTGATTAAAATTCATTCAATGATTTTATTTTTATTTTTATTTTTTTTTGCATTCTGCATCCTTATTTCAGTTAATCATTTTGACCAAAATAAGATTAATAATTTACAACGTAAATTTATTTCAATCATTAAGTTTGACCGAACTATTATGAAGTGAAAAGCAATAGCTAATATCATTTCGATCATATGTTTTAACCAAAAAAAATACAACAATTTTCCAAATAAATACATTTGATATTGTTTCAGTCAGCTAATTTGACCGAAATATAGGCAAGAGAAATTTACTATCCACCTCATTGCAGTCAAGCTTATTGATCGAAAATATTTTGTTTAAAATACCAAATATATCCTTCCCCATTAATTCGGTCATGTAAATGCATTGAAATATGGTACTAGAGAGCTGGTTTTGCTTGACTAATATGAGTAAAATAATATTTATTATGTTCGGTCAAATTATTTATCCAAATATAAAAGTTGTTTAATTATTTATTCAACCATTGTTTTGGTCAAGCATGCTAACCAAATTAAATTTTATTTTGGTTAAGATGAAATGTTCTCCAAAATTCTATTTTGTATAATGGGTATTCGGTCCAACAATTCGATCAAGTGATTTGACTGAAGTACTCATTTTTTGGTCAAAATATGGCTTTCTTTGGTCATGGTGCTTGATCGAATTACCCCTTTTTTCTAGTAGTGAATGATGGCATGAACCATGTGTGTAAATGAGGAAAGGACAAGGATGTGGCCATTATAACTCACCATGGAATCATTTTGATGCCTTTGAATAGTGTCGTATTAGATAATGTCTAGTTACTCTGCATTAACCTTGACGACTACGAAGCTAGAACAAGTTATATAGGGTAAACCTTTAGCATTTTTGTTATATTTCAAAGTATAGCATTAATTGGATGGGCAACAGTTGCTTTTGAATTTTGGTGTTGCATGGCATGTAGCTTCTACTAGAAATAGTGCATCTCAAAAGCATTTACATTAATACCAGTTAAACATTAGGATACACATGAAGTTTTCAATAGCAGTTCGCATATAAATGTGATCTCTCACACCTTTAATTATAGTGAGTTGCCATCATGTTGTTTTGTTGCCCTCAACATGGAGTTTAGATGGGGATTAAATGTCTTGATCGTAGATAAATTAAATAAGTTTCATTTAATGTTGAATGGGTTTTTAAGAAATTGTTAATAAGGATTGTCAAAAAATAGTATTTATTGATAATTTAGGTGAAGTAAATTTGTTTTTTGTGTAATAATAATTTCGATATAAGATTTTCTAAGTTAATAATACTTGTAGTATCAAAGTCTTGTTGTTTTTATAAAAAAAATTTAATATATTATATTTCAATTTTAATTTTTGACTAGACCATGCTCTAACTTTTTTTTATTTAACATATACCACGCTCTTATTTCATCTCTTCTTATAGCCCAAGTCTAATCAACCAATTTAAATTATACTTACTATTTTGACCAAAATATTGACTTTATTCAACTGTGTCATCAAATCTTAAATCTTCAATGTTGTTAGCCACCCTTGCAAACCTATTCACCTTTAGTTTGCCATGCATATTTTAGCCACTTACCATTATATACTTAACCCACATGGTGTTATAGAAAACCATGTGATGTTATGTTAATACTTATTTATACATAAATGGAAGAACAAAAAAAAAAAAGAAAAAAAAAGAAAAAAGAAAAAAGAAAAAGAAAAAGAAAAGAAAGTGTTTATCATGTAGGTTTTTCAATCATCACATAATTAATTGGCTTCAAGCAAATAATATAAATATTAGATAATCAATCATTGTATACTTATAAATCAAGCACAATTAGTATCAAATGTAGATTGTCCCCATTAATAAAGGACATTTGGTAGTATGTATCATTTGATTGAGCAAGTTCACCTTTCACGCATTTGTTCTTCTTCTAACTATACAATGTTATGAAATTTGGAAGAACACATATGGTAATTAACAATTACAACAACCAACCATTTTATATAAGTTATGTTGATGTTTGAATGTAAAATTAAGAAAGATAATACAATGACAGTAATTACGAATCAAAATTAAATATTTAATATAAATGACTTAAGTTACACCATTTTTTTCATGTTCAATGCAAAAAATATGTAAGTAAAATTTTATACTTTTATTACTTTTTTTTTATATAAAATACTAATTTTGCTTTAAATGATCCTATATTTTAGTTTCTGATAAAAAATACAAAATAAATGGATAACAAGCATTCTAAAGTAAAGAAGAAAATATTGAAATATCCAAACAAATATACAAGTTTAAATTAAATTTAAATAATTTAAGATTACAATCAACGTATACCTAAATTAGTTATCTTGACACACACACAAAAAAAAAAAAAAAAGTTTTCATTAATGTGAATTTTAGAGTTTTAATGCAATTTTGCCTTGATGGTAGCAAAATACAATACGACATAAGTCCAAAATTAGATTTCAATATAATTTTCTATTTATTCATTTTGAAGATAAAACAATTACTGCAATTTGAAATTATCTTATTTTCTAATTAATAGATAATAACCATAATAATTTACTAAATAAAATATTAGAAGTTTCCAAAGAAGTTCACAATTTAATGTACACATAAAAATAATTATATTAAAATTTGCTCATAAATAAAAGAGTTATATTGATGATAAGAACAGTTTAGTTATTGTAAGTTTTGAAACTTAATGCATGTTAAGTTTCATGACATCAAAATTTAATAAGGTATAAATTTCATTAATATATTAATTTGAAGTGTAAACACATTTTTCCAATGTGACTTATTGCAAATTTGAAGTAAAAATTTAGCAATGTAAAGTGTGAGTTTCACATAAATTACCTAATAAAAAAGAGAGTTGGTTCCCATTCACTCATAGCATACATACCTCATTTGTATAACATAAATATAATTTAGCACTAATGTTGAATGTATTATTTTGAGTTACTATCATATTTGTCATAACCCAATTTTAATTGGGGCTAAATGATAAAAGTAAAAGTCAGTGGATTGTTTTTATAAAAGTATGAAACTTAAAGGGCTGAGGGGAAGAGATTGCAAAACTACGTCGTTTTGCTTGAAGGCTGAAAAAATAAAAAGGGGGGCTAGGGTTCAGATGAACGCAAGTCCCTCACTTTCACGGTTCTTCTTCTTGCCGTGAGGCACTCTCCCGAAATTCCCAAATTCTTTTGATTTATCTACAAATCCACTCAAAGTTTAGATAGATCACAACAACACAAGAAGAGATTTTCGGATTTGAAGCCCTTATCAAGAGTCGCAGAGGAAGTTTTCGAAGTCGATTCAAATTGGGAGTCCTGATATTTTAAAGGTATGAATCTAGCCTTAAAAGAGGGAAGATGTGTAAAGAACTAGATTAGTTTTAGAATTTCAAATTCTAATAGGGTTAGATTATTATCTGTAATTTTAGGGATTGAGATAAGAATTTAGAATTAGAAAAGGGTTTGGGTTCTCCCTGTTTCTGTATAAAAGGGGAAGCTTCGGCTTTGAGAGGGGAGGTCGAAAATTGAGGGAAATTGGGAAAAATTGAGGGAGAAGGGGAGAAAATTGGTGAAGCTCAGAAGGAATATTGGAGAAGGAGAAAGAGAGCAAATGAGAAAGGCAAATCAGAAACTTGTACTTGGGGGTTCAAGAAATAAAGTCTTGATTTTTCCTATTTTTCTGCAGGTGTGCATCATTCTTAATTTGTTCTTCTGCGATTCCTTTTTGTTATACTCTGTTCTTTCTTCCTCTCTTTGGTGATTGGTAGTTGCTTGATTTCCCTTTTAAACTGTTTATTTCCATGTTTTGCTTGAAATTAATCTTGAATCGAGAAAAAAAAATGTCATGGAATATTAATTGTTGGGAATTCTACCAGTAAGGCAGAATCTTGTTGGGAGTTCTACCAGTAAGGCAGAATCTTGTTGGGAGAAGTCAGTTTGTTTGTTTTTGTTTACCCATAAAGGATTTATTTTCGGAGATATTATCATTACTTTAAGAGATGCATCAGGTAAAAAAAAAAAAAGAATAAAAAGGAACTTTCTTAATGGTTGGATTTAAAAAAAAAATAGAAAGAAAAGCAAGTAGAGACAAAAAGAGAGCAGGGGAGGAAACAGTGCAGAAAAAGGAAAACAAAAAAAGGGAAACCGAAAAAAAAAGGAAAAAAAGAAAAGAAAAAGAAATGATGACAGTTTCTTTGTGCTTTTGGAAGTAATCTTTTTTTATTACTTTATTTTATTCATTTATTTGCTTTGGTAATTATTAGTTTATAAAAATTGAAAAATACCCCAAAATTAAAGTATGTGGTAACCGTATTTATATGGAAGTTCGTGGGGTGCCTAACACCTTCCCCACACTTAACCGATCCTCCGAACTTAGTTAATTTTTACGAAGACCTTGGTGATCTATCTCACCTCATTTGGATAGATGGCGATTCCGTTCATTTTGGCACGTTAACAATATTTTTACATATAATTAGCTAAAGTTAATATTACATGTTAAAAGATGGATTGTGTTAAATAAATGGTTAAAAGATGCCATATAAAAGATAGCAATTACACATTTATACATAACTTAAATGAGGTATGATCCATGGAAATTGTTGTGCAAACCCCAAAAATGCAATTTACTCAAATAAAAAAAAATAAAAAAAGATAGCAATTACACATAACAACTAAATATTATCCAGTTAGGCATTATAGCTTTCACACTACTTCAATTGACTACACTGAGATGGGAAATTGATAGTGGTGGAAGGTTCTTAATAGAAAAAATAGCTGTGAAAATTGTAATGGAAATAATAAACAACAAAGATAGGAATTGACTAACAATCTCTACACGAGAGCATCTCTTTGCTACCTTCTTAACCTTCTTCTCTAAAAGTCTAATCTTTCTATCCATTATACTAGTTTGATCCTTCAATTGCATATTTTCTTATAGTAGATTGAGGTTTTCCTCCATCAATCTTTGATTTTTGTTCACCATCTTCCATTTTCTAGCACAAGCTTATCACTTTCTTCTTCAATTTCTCCTTCTCTTTAACAACTTTTGAGTCTCTATCTTTTAAAATCAAGAGGAGTTCCAAGGCTCAACCCTAAATCCTTACTCACTAGCCAAGAAATGGAAATATGGGCATGGATTCTATAATAAACTTTACTATTAGATATCAGAGTATCTATTGATGCCCGACTTAAAATTTTCAAAAATAAAAATTAAATTAAATTTAAAAAATTAAGTTTTTAAGATGATTGGGAAATTGAAGTCACCACCTACACAAAGAAAGGTGGAGTAGGTCACCATTGATCTACAAAAAATAAAGGTTCAAAGGTGTGGTTAGAAGTGAGGAAAGGTGTCCACACACCTCACAATCCTTTCTGTAAAACATGGTTGTACACTTTAAACTTAGAGACGTTATTTGACTTGTTAAAATTTCTTTAAGTTAATGACCTTGAATTAAACAAATTAACCACAAGCATGGACATGATGTGAAGATTGAAAGTTTTGGGCATAATCGGATGAAAATAGAAATGAGAATGTCAACTTGAAACAAACAAAAATACAGGGACTGAACTGTACAATTTTGAAACTTTTGGGTGCATTTAGACAAACTGAAAATTGAGGGCTCAATTGCACGATTTTAGAAAGATAAGTACCAAATTAAGATTGGAAAATATTGAACTTTGACTGCGGACCATTTAGATTAATTAGGTCAAATTAATTTAAATCACAATTAGAGTAATTAATTATGATTAATTAAAATTAATCAAGAATAATTAGCTACCATAATATAATTAGCTACCTTAATATAATTAGCTACCTTAATTAATCTTAATTAACTTAATCAAATCCTAATAGTTCCAAAATAACAAAACATATCTTCATTAAAGTCAATAAAAATTAATTAAAGTAATTAATTAAAACCAAATTAAAAATAATTAATTAGTTTAAATAATAAAATTTTTTATAAATCTTTATTAAAAATGTTTCTCTCGCTGTTGCTGGTTCTCCCTCTTCGACGAGTGAGCTCCTCACCTCGATGTTCCTCCCTGTTTTAAGGGCCCCCCTTTCTGATTTTTGCTCTTGTCTCCGTTCCCTATTTCTCTCATGTCTCAAAATTGCATATTGGCATGGAATTGTCGTGGCCTCGGAGTGGTCTTTGCAATTTCAGAATTGAAGAAGCTATGTTTCCAGCACAAACCTAGTATCATCTTCCTCTTGGAAACAAATCGAATGGCCACTGAGATGAATCTGATTCGTATAGATCTCGGGTTTGAACATTATTTTGCTGTTGACTATGTTGGTAGAGGGGGTGGATTGATTCTACTTTAGACAGAGGATTTTACGTAGCAACTATCCTTTGTTTCTCAATCCCATATATATGTCAAAAGTATTGATCCGAGGGGGCATCGTTAGAGGTTAACAGGGTTTTATAGTCATCCAGAGGCTGCCCACAAGGAAGAATCCTAGACTCTTTTGAAATCACTTAAGGCAGCCTCTACTCTACCATGGCTGTGCTTAGGAGATTTTAATGAAATTTTAAGGCAATCAGAAAAGGAAGGAGGTAATCCACGACCTTACAGACAAATGGACGCTTTTGTAGAAACTCTAAACTATTGTGCCTTTAAAGAATTGGGTTTTAAAGGCCCTCGATTCACTTTCATGAGAAAGATACATGGAGATTTGATCAAAGAGAGACTTGGCCAAGTTTTGATGAATTCGGAGTGGTTGGACATGTTTCCTAGGGCCTTTTCTCATCATTTACTTGCATTGAAATCTGATCATGCTCCTATTTTAGTAATAGCAAACAAAAGGATAGGGGCATGTTGCAATCAACCTACTAAGTTCTGTCGATTTGAGAATTATTGAATGAAGGAACCATAATGTGAGGATAGGATCAAGGAAGGATGGAAGGTTGGAGGGGGCAATACAAACATGTCCCGAGTTTTGTCCAAGGTTACTTTATGTGGTTCCCTCCTCACTGAATGGAGCCAAGCTAAATTTGGAAATATCCCTAAACATATCAAACACTTGCAGTAGGAACTTCTGAGCATTAGTAATGGTTCAGCACAAGATAACAGTTTGGGGACAATGGAAGCTTTAGAAAAAGAGCTTAGCGATTGGCAACGCAAGGAAGAGGTTTTATGGAAGCAGCGCTCAAGAGTACAATGGCTAAAGGAGGGAGATAGAAATACAGCTTACTTCCATAACAGAGCTTTGGCTAAGCACAAAAAGAATCATATTGCTGATCTAATGGATGATAATGGTACTTTTGTATCAAACAAAACATGAGTAGAGGAAATTTGCATCAGATGCTTCAAAGATTTATTCACCTCTAGATATTCTAGACCAAACAGAAGAATTCTTCATGCACTAGAAGGCAAGATCTCATCCTCGATGGCAACCTTTTTGGATAAAGATTTTACTAGTTCTAAAGTTCTTGCTGCTCTTAAGAAAATCCATTCTTCAAAAGCCCCAGAACCAGATGGAATGAATGCTAGTTTTTATAAAAACTACTGGCATATCATAGGGGAACATATCACTGCTGTCATTTTAGATTTCCTCAACAATGGGATTATGGAGAAAGATATCAACCTTACTCATATTGTATTGATCCTGAAAGTCAAATGCCCTTCTTTTGTGAAGGAGTTTCAGTTCATAAGTCTCTGCAATGTGCTGTATAAAGTTATCTCAAAAGTCTTAACTAATTGACTTAAATCAATCTTACCACTAATCATCTCAAAAAATCAAAGTGCTTTTGTTCTCAGAAGGCTAATCTATGATAATGTTATAGTAGCTTTTAAAGCTATTCATCATCTGAAGCACAAAAGGGCTGGTCAAAGAGGTGATATGGCTGATAAACTTGACTTAAGCAAGGCATTTGATAGAGTAGAATGGAACCTCCTAGAAGATATAATGTGAGCTATGGGGTTTCCCGATAAGTGGACCAATTGTGTCATGATGTGTGTTCGAACTATTGAGTATGCAATATTGATTAATGGCTGTCCAATTGTAATACCCCAAAATTTCTAGAGCATTAAAGTGAGTTAGGGACCTACTTGTGAAGAAATATTATTAATGAACTTAATGGCAAAAATTTTCAAAGTTTAGGGACTTAAAAGAAAGGAAATTAGGATGAGGATCAGCTGATATTTTTATTCCTTTTCTTCCTAGCCATACACGTTTCTGCTCTACTCTTCTTCTTCGTGGTAGCCCGACAAGCCTTTCCCCCAAGCCACCGACTTCCATTTCTTGAGGAAATTGGTAACAAAGCTTGATTTTTCCCTTTCTTTTCTTGTTAAAGAACTGATTTTAGGACCTAGAACCCTCCCTTTGAAGTAGAAATTTCCAGATCTGCTCTCCCTTCCTCTTCCCTTCGGTCCATGAGTTTCTACTGGTTGGGGGTGCGATTTTCTAGGCTTTTTGGTAAGCAACAACCTTGGGATTCATCTTTTCTCCCCTAATTTGGCTTGGGTTTACTTTGAATTGTTTTTTGGTTCTTGAATTTGGTAGCCGCGAGTTCCCCTGCATAATTGCCGCCGGCCTCTTTCCCCCGCCAGGTCCGGTTCTGCAGCTGAAAAAATTCTAGTATGGTGACAACTTCTCTAAGTCCAAATTTCACCCATTAGTTGCTAAATTTAACCTGTGTAATTGCTGCCCTGTACATTGAATTTTTTGTCGAAAATATGGAAGAATTTGGCAGCATTTTAAACGTGTTTTTTTAGCTTAATTCATGTAGAAATAATCCTATTTTTGGCTTGAAACTAGCTGCTGTTCTGTGCGGAAAATCCTACTGTTTTGCCAAAATTTTACTGTTCATGCGCGCAGCTACTGTTCACGCATAAAATTCTGCAAATTGCTGCTGCGTTTTTCTGCATTTTGCTACTGTTTTTCCTTTCTTCTTCAGTCTATTCTGCTCTGAAAATCTGGTGAAATATCCTTTTTCTGGTATTTTAGTTTACTGTAATTGAATTATGGAAATATCAGTTACTGTTCACGCGACTGTTCACGCGTACTGTTCACGCATTCTGTTCATACATTGAGTTTTAATTATTTGGAGTAGAAAATCCCGTGTGTTAGTGGCAGTTTTGCCAGAGACAATAATTGAATAAAAGCCATGTCCCTCCATTCTTGTTTGTAAGTATAGGTATTAATTCTTGAATATTTTGATTAGATTCCTGATCGTTCTATCAGTTTAGCACTCAGATTGAGTCTTCGGTTTTATGCAAGTGAGGTAAATAACTTATGGTAATGCTTGAGATTTAAGGTAAAGCTTTTAAAAGCAAATTTTTGATGGTTTTGAAATGGTGGCGGGACTAAACCTAGTCCCCGTTTTACAGGAGCATGACTGATTGGAAGTGAAATTTTTATGCTTTTTATTAAATTGAGCATGCTTACTTGAAATTTAATTGATTGTCTTGATGATCTAAAAGTGATTGGTGAATTATGATTTTTCTGTTAACTTCTGCCTGTTTTGTCTCCAATATGGTCATGTTATTTGTGTGCCCGCTAATGGGAGGTTTATAAACGCTAGCACATGTCGACATATTACTGATAGAACCGGTTCGTTTCTGTTATCCTGCTAGTAGGATTATACACTAGTAAATCGTGTGTCTGTCAGTGGGAGGTTTATAACACTAGCCATGACATATAGAGGAGATGTCTATTTCATTCCCGTACTGTATCTGTTTTTCTGATTACACTTGTTGGCATGCTATGAGTATAATTACGGGCTATCCATATTTTACTTACTGAGTTATCTTACCTCGTTTTTCCTTGCCCACCATTTCAGGTAGTGTGACCCAAGACACGGAAATCAAGGGGAGTGACGTGGTAGAAGGCTAGCCACTTGAGATTTGACATAGATTCTAGATATATATACCATGCTCTTGTAAGTTAGATTTTAATTGGAAATTTTATGGTATCAAAACTGATTTTGTTGAGTAAGTTCCGAGCCTTGTGCACTTGTGGGACCTGTCTAACAAGTGTAGGGCGTTTGTCACGTCCCCGGATTTAGGTTCTGGGCGGTGACACCAACAAAGAAATTCACCCCTAGCAAGGGTATTAGACAGAGAGATCCTCTTTCTCCTTTCCTTTTTCTTCTATGTGCAGAAGGACTATCAGCTCTTTTATCAAGTGCTATAAATAGAGGGGATTTAAAAGGATTATCTTTATGTAGAGGATGTCCTCATTTGTCCCATTTGTTTTTTTACATATGACAGCTTGCTGTTTGGAGAGGCCTCTAAACGAGAAGTTGTAAAGCTTTTAGAAATTTTGAAGGAATATGAACAAGTCTCAGGCCAACAAATTAATCTTGATAAGTCCTCTATTTTTTTTAGTAGCAATACTCCCCTTGCTATGCAACATAAGGTCATGCAAGCTTTGAATATATCACAGGTGATAACATATGACAAATATCTTGGGCTTCCTCTTATCATTGGGAGAAAGAAATCCATTTGCTTTGACTTTGTCCTTGAAAGGGTTTGGTCAAAAATCAAGGGATGGAAAACTAAACTATTATCTCGTGCTGGGAAGGAAATTTTGATTAAGGCAGTAGTGCAAGCTATTCTTACATATTGCATGGGTTGTTTCAAGCTTCCACAAGATTTCCTCCAATCTCTAAACAGCATCATAAGCAACTTTTGGTGCGGAGATAACACTAATAAATGGAGAATCCACTGGTTACGATAGGATTTAATTTGTTGACCAAAGAGGTTAGGTGGGCTTGGATTTCGGCATTTTAGAGCTTTTAATTTAGCTATGTTAGCCAAGCAAAGCTAGCGCATGATGTAGGACAAGACCACTTTATGCTATCAATTGCTCAAAGCCAAATATTTTCCTAATGGTGATCTATTGGGAGCTACTACGGGGACTAATGCTTCAATGGTTTGGCGAGG
>BPVZ01000058.1:801235-846516 GCA_020521535.1 Rubroshorea leprosula | reverse complement strand
CATCACACAGCTTCTGAAGCCATTGGATGGTGAAACAAACTGCCCTTGCATCACACAGTAACATGCAAAATCCTTTCCTTTTTGAAAAGCTTCACTAACTGGCTTTATCAATGCAAACGAGAATGTGATCATAACAAGTCAAAACTCACAATATTCCATTCAAAACCCTCTGATAATAATCATACTGCCGTGTCCGCCAGGCATCTAAGCTGCTGCTGATCAAAGAGAGAACCAATGACACACATTGCTGCAAGAAACCAAGAATATCTCGCTGAAATACATACAACAAAAGGCATGAACATGATTAAAAGTTTAGAAACTGAACCTCTTCTGTTAAACTTAAATGGAATCGTTTTCTTAGGTTCTGTATTGTTCTTGGGCCACCTCTGAAGCATGGGAAACCAGAATCCTGATCCAGACATTAAAAAAACAGCATGAGTTGAATAAACTGAAACTTTAAACATTTTGTTTTTCAGAAATCACAAATTAAATGATTTTATTCCCTAGGCACCTCAACTACTTCCTAGTATTCCTTTTTCTTTCAACCATCTTATTTAAATCTTAGGCAACCATGGCTTTCAGGCAGAGCTCAGGCTAGTCAAACCTAGTCCTGTGAATTGCACATGATTTTAGTCACCACAATCCACACGTCCAACAACAACAAATAATAAATAGTTTATCAAAGAAAAACCCCATCCTGCATCATAATATTTTTAAGGCTTAATTATGCACATTTCAGTGATGTACCAGGAAAACCATTATAAGACCACCGTCCTCCTCAAATTGATCTAACATATCTAACAACTTCATTGATTTCAAACTTTATGTCGTTAAACATACATGTTAGAGAGATGTTAGATTAACTTGAAATTTGATATGCATAATCTACATGAAAAAACCATTCAATCCAATGGTTGATTTTTCAAAATATTAATGCATAATATATAAGGAAAATTGGGTCAGTCCTGCCTCTAATTTTTTTTTTAAGCCTCAGATAACGTAGCAAAAAGAGCACAAGGGAAGGGGGGTATGTCATTTTGTGTTTTTGTCATCTTAACACCGATGCATTAAATTGAATTGCTGAGGGAGTGCAAATCATCTAGGACTCCAAAAAAAATTAGGAGTCATACCAATAGACATCATCCTCACATATTTTTCAAGATATTAATATATACAGAAAAAAAATTTAGGACATTTTGGCATTAAAAATTTCAAGACATTCAATCTCAACCACATAATAAATGAGACATAAGTGCTGCCTACATTATGTCTCACTCATCATGTGGTTTGGATTGAATGTCCTAACACTTTTTAATACCAAGATGTCCTAGTTTTCTACATCCTCTAATATATATCTTAGTGTTAATTAGCCAAACCCCAAAAATATTAGGAGGAAAAACATTCCAAAACTATGTCATTTCAATAAAATACCATGGGAAAAGATCAATACAATCCCATTTCCACTTTAAAAACAAGTTATTTTAGTCTTTCTTAATGGGAGTTTAATGAAATTACGTAGTTTTAAGGAATTTTTTCTCCTAACTTTTTAGAAGTCCTACTAATAAACACTTTTATTACATATATAAAATTGTTCATCAATTGCAACTAAAAAGAAATTGGCAATCCTAATTCCAAAATTATGTTATTTCTTTAAAAAAAATTTAGTTTCTCCTAGAAAACTACATGGTTTTAGAACAGAGGTTGGAAGGTGTATGTTACAACTATATAGTTTTGAAATAGGGCTGATAAATAATATTTTTTGAAAATTAGTAGCTTTTGGTTAGGGAATCCAAGATTTCTTTTTCATAATAATCCCATATATATAATATAAGAAGAATAATGCATGTCAATCCCAATTCATATAAAAAAATTGGAGTCCCAACTTTAAAAACACCACTCCAATAAATATTTTCAAAAATTAACAATTAAATTTAATGTTTTATTGATATAGATCATGCATATCAATCTCCAAGTTGATCTAATATCTATAATTATTTGATCAAGAAACTTGTGTTTTCTAATATATATATTTAACAGTGGTAAATTTTCTATAATCAATGAACTAGTTAAATGTATTCAATTAATTTGAAAATTAACATGCATGATCTACATAAATAGAAACTAAATCTAAGGGTTGGTTTTTGAAAATATTTATTGCAGGATTGTGCTTTTGAAGTTGGGACTCTAATTTTTTTTTCATGAAAGTCAAGACTTATACACACTACTTTATCTTGGGCTTTTGGACTCCAAATTTTTTAGGACTAATATGTATTTTTCTCCATATATATATATATATGGGGATCAGTCTAATTCATGATTAAAAAATAGGGTATTTTAGTCTTTTTAAATGAGAGTTTATTGACACGACATGGTTTTGAATTGATTTTTCTCCTAATTTTTGGGAACTAAGGCAAATGAGCACTATTCCCATATATATATGATTTGAGCCTCTAAGATGGAAAAGCCACAATCAATTTTACCTGCAACATCTCAACAAGAAGAATTATGCGCTCTGCATGCTTACGACATGTCAAGAAGCCTTGAATGCATAAAACCTGAAGTTAAAAACGAATACCTACTTAGTACAGGATGGATTGTAAGATTATCTGACTTATGTAATGAATACTAAAGCAATACTTCTTACATTACATCATTAGTAATTAATACCTTGAAGTAGTCAAAGAATTCACTTGGAACTCCCTCAGCATCCGAATCCATGACCTAGCACAGTTGAAAACAGAACTTACTAATGCAAAGCAAAGACCAATGAAGTTAGGTACAAAGACCAATGAAGTTAGGTACCAAGACCAACAAAAATTGTTAAACAGAATACATGTTAGTAGGAAAAACATACTAACCTCAAGAAGTTCACGGGTTAATTTGAATGGTGCACTTTCAAAATTTACACCACCAGGAGAATTGGAGAGCATGAAGCCAAAATCTATATGAATGATATGACCTTCTTCACCCAACAAAAGATTTCCATTGTGCCTATCCTTCAACTACACAATAGAAGAGCAAATGAAAAAAATGGCTCCATGGACAAAATAGGTCAATTAACATATAAATGGTAAACATACTTCACTAGCAATCAAATCAATGAGTTTCATTTTCAAAAATAATGAATGGTAACATATACAAAATTCAAACAGAACTTAAGGACATCACTTGAGTAGTTGAAGATTGCACTCCTAAATGCAGTTTCCATACAAAACATTCTTTGGTTAGCCATGCAACTATCTTCTGTCATGAAACTGGGTAACTATTCTTTCTTTACTTTCTTTTGTTCTAAATCCATTTCTGTAAAGATTCAACAATTTTTTTTTCTTTTACATGAAAAGAAATTAAAGGTCAACAAATGAAATCAAAAGAACCTTGATAAGAAGGACGAGGGTGGAGAACATAGATCTATCATCTATGAAAAGGATTACAGCTTTTATACAATGGAAATGACAGAACATTTCAGTGAAAGTCCCTTATGTCTCCAAATTTTTATATTAGGTTTTTCACATCCTCTTATTTAACAGGTATAATAAAGTAAACAAGAAGTAAATCCGATTTCTATTTCCTTGGTGTAGCACCATCCATCCTGGACTTTGCGCTATAGACTTTTCTGTGGAGTAGTCATTGAATCCAAGTCCACAAACTGGAAGACAATGGCCTGTTATACTCCCTTCTCCAGTGTGTTTGTTTCTCCCTACTTTCATACCATCAACTTCTATATTCAAAAGCAATAAAGTTATTTATTAAGTTTCTAGCTAGTTGTGTCATGAATAGTTGATCCAAAGATCTCACAAGCTTCGTTCAGTTAAAATAAGAATACAAGCATTCCAATGTGGGTGTCAATTCAGAAGATTCATTGAACAAGGGACAAGAATAAATCAAAGAACAAGGTGTGCAGGCAGGGTGGATTCAAATTAACAGCAACCTGATTCGAATCACATCCGTGTGAATTTGAATCTGCGATAACTTTTCTGTGCAGACTTACTAGTTTCCCATTTTAGTTTGGCTAAATTTAATAAATAGTCTAGTAACTATCTACTTAATTTCATTTTAGTCTAGAAACTTAATTTTCTTCCTAAATGATCTAGAATCAATAATTTCCATAGCATTTTAGTCTATCCATCCAGCCACCATTACTTTTTGTTAAGTGGAACTACCTGGCATAATATGGCAGAAAACAAAAGGACAAATTACATTTTAACTTTCAAACTTCAAAAAATGTTTTACTTAAGTCCTAAATTTAGGCAGAGGAAAACCCATACAACAAAATGACAAATTTACCCTTATATACATAATTATACATGTCAGCATATCACAATGGCAAAAAATAAATAAATATGAATTGGTTTTAATCTAATTCTATGCGTATAAAGGATTCAATCAATATTCACTAAAGAAATAATCAAATGATAATAAAAAGATATAATAATAAAATAATAAAAACACACCAAAAGACATTTTTGCCCTCTTCTTCCCTTTTCCCTCTCAGGTATGACATCTCATTGATTTTCTTCTTAATTAGTTTTAATCTAATGGCCAGAAAAATGTTTTAATCTTATTTTTTGGATAAAAGTTTTAATCTAATTATTACCAGCAAATAATTAGTTCTTTTTTTTTTTTTTGATAATTTATTGCTAGTAAATTACTTTTTTCAATCATAATGCCATTAAATTAGTAAAATTACTTACAACATACTCCCTCCATCCCACAATAATAGTCATTTTTTTATTCAAATTTTATCCAAAATTAATTGTCTTTCTTTATATATTTTAAATAAGACAAATATTTTTCTCCTATTTTAACCTTATCACCCTTGACTTTAATTAAATTCTTTCTTTATCTTTATCTTTTCTTTTTAAAGTAATATATGTAGGGCTGTAAATGAGCCAAGCCAGGCCGAGCATTGGAATGCTCAAACTCAACATCAACTCCACACTAATAGGCTCAAGCCAAGCTTGAGCTTTGTCAAACTCAAAAAAGAGGAGTTTGAGCTAGGCTCTTTCACAAAAAAGTGGAGCTCGAGCTTGGCTTGTTTACCAAACAAGCCGAGCTTTGGATCAAGTAACTCACAAGTTGTCAACTTTCTTATAATTTAAAATAATTAAATTAAAACAAATAATATGATTTTTTAATTTTTTAATCTAAACGAGCTACTCATGAGCAGCTCACAAGCCTAACATTCAGCTCTTACTCAAGCTCGAGCTTGATTATTTATTGAACTTGAAAATTGAGCTGAAGCTAAGTTCATTTAGTAAACAAGCCAAGCTTGAACTAAACTTAAATCAAGCTGCTCACAAGTTACTCAATTCATTTACAGCCCTACATATAGGTAAAAATATAAATTGTCCCCAAATCCTTAATTTGAAGATAAAATAAAAAAACAAATATTTTCCCAGGATAGAGAGCATAAATGATAATAAGAGAAATAAAATATTAGTAATTAATTAATAAATAATTGCATTTAGTTTTCCTCTACCTAATTTAGAGACCTGAATTAAAATATTTTTCAAAGTTTGAAAGTCAATATAATTGTCCTTTTATTTCTACCACATGAGGCTCAGTAGTACCATGTTTCTTCTCACAAGGCATTCCATTGACAAAAAGTAACAGCAGCCTGACAAAAATAGACTAAAATCAGAGTTTCTAGACCATTTAGGAAGAAGATTAAGTTTCTAGACTAAAATGAAATTCAGTCGATGGTAACTTGACTATTCATTAAATTTAGCCATTTTAGTTCTTTGAGTTATTTTCCCATCTCCATTAGGTTCCTATCAGAAGTTGTTTTAAATGCTTAAGATATTTTTGAGATTTTAATTTAATTAGGACATCTAATCTCCTTGGGACTTTTATTTCTTCCACATAGTTTATTCCTAGGTATTGATAATAAAAATCATTTGTTTTTTAGTCTACATATGTATGAGCAAGAATGCATAATGCTAGTACAATGCTTGGTGAACAGGAACATCCATGGTAGAGTGTGTGCAAATGCTGCGATGTTTGGAGCGGAGATTTGAGAGGCCTTTGTCAGTCATAGAGCAAAGTCTCAAGACTACCTGCCATAAGCTAGAGCAAAATTACAGTGGCCATATATAGGGAAGCGAAAATCATAGGTGGTGATGACCCAAGTTTGCTCATGATCAACCTGTTACTAGATGATACCACAAAAATCATAAGCAACCAACCTATGATGATTCATGATTCAAATTACGTGGATATGCAAATATCCTACAGACACCAAAGGCTGTAGCAACCCAACAAAATTTGAGAAACATTACTAGAGGAGGTACCTCAAGATTCAGTTAAGTCAATCCTATGTTATCCAGAAGGTGAGGAAGTACAATAAAAACCAAAGAAGACCTAGTGATCTCAGATAAAAGTAGTGGCACCTAAAGAACTTCAAGAAGGCTGAGTTGGAGAAATTGTGAAACCAAGGGAAATTTTTGACAATAGCTTGGTTATAGATGAATCCTTCCATGCCTCCAAAAATGTTCAAGTTACTGATTTTTGTCTTCCTAGACCAAGTTGTCATTGAACCTATATTGGTCACATCTATCTTGTGGGGCTTAGAGGAGGAATCCAAATCTCAGGTATTGATGAATGTAGAATATTTCATGGCCTTAAGCTTCCTAATACTTCAACACTTTAAAATTCAAGGTCAAGTTTACACTAAGTGGATGAGAATACCATGGGTGCCGATTTGGAAGATTCTTGGGCCAAAGGGACAAGAAGAAATCAAAGAACAAGGAGTGAAGGCAGGGACGATATGTATCAAGAGAAACCTGATTCAAATCAAAAGGGCAAACACTTAAGGAAATATCATCATCCAAGCCTAGATGATTCCAATCTCCATATGGATTCGAATCCGCAATAAGTTTTCCGCACAAACTTATTACTTTCCTATTGTAGTTAGGACTTTACTTTCATGACTTTTGTTTTTTTACTCTATATAAAGACTTTGTAGGCCTATGGCTACATCATTTATTCCTAGATAATTACATTGGCTACATATCTGGTGGATTCCGGATATGTCTTTTGGTCTAACATGATTTAGGCTTGTTTATCACAATTTTATGCTGCATCAAGCTTCAAACCCCAAGGAAAGAACTCTTTTAGTTAAAACAAGAACATCAAATCCAAAAAGAAGAGAAACTAAACTGAATATAGTTCCAAAATCCTAACAGACACTTTCCAGATAGCCACCCTGCTAGAACAATTTCTATTTTGTTCCTCATCTTCAGCTAGGACATTCAACATGATAATTCAAAAAGCTTACAATATAAAGGAAAAAGACTGTGTAACAACATATAAAACAAAATAAATTTGCTAAAATTGATATAGTATGTGACTAATTCCTAATTCGTTAGAAGAAGAGGTTACAATTGAGATGAACTGTTAGCTCAAAGGGAAATTCCAAGTCCGCACATGTTTCTCTTTATAAATAACCTACTATTATCATTTACAGAGTAATTTAAATCTTTATGTCACTTGATGATCCATCATTTTCAGGACAAGTAAGCAATTCAACTCATTTCTAAATAGATGTGATGAGAAAACAGCAGACCTACCTCCTCTGTACATATTAGTGAATTATGCCAAACAACAAATTCAGTATCAATGCCAAAAACTATGTATAACGTTTTAGAGATTTTTTTTTTTTTTTTTTTAAGAAGAACCTTTTCGAGATTTGTTAAGTCAAAAGTAACTTGATATCAGTGAACAGTAAGAATCCACAACCCATAGTTATTTTAAAAATAATAAAAAAAAAAAACCTTGATTGCCCTAAATTTTAAACTAATACAAAACAGAAAGGGAGATTTACAGGTGGCAAGTCATGTTAAATGCTAACATTATTGTAGGTTAGTGAACTAGGAAAACATGAATCGTAAAAGGGCAAAGTAGGCAGAATAAAAAAAAAAAAATTTTAAAAGAAAAATTAAGATCTGTTTCCCAAAAATAGATTACTCTCTTAAGTCAATGACCAGTGGAGGGAACATCACTGGAGAGCTACAGACGATAAACATGTTTAAAGTTTAGACCTTATAAATAGGAGTTATGTCATTCAGAAGCTGGCATCAGCCATGAAATTCATTTTGTTTATAGGCTAAACCGCTAAGGTCAAATATCTGCAATTCAAGATCTATGTCCGTCATTTCTGTTTGTTGAAAACGACAGAAATTATAAATAAGGTTAAGCAAACCTGTAGAAGGTAGCACACAAGGGAATATCCAGCCATACTTTCAACAAAGTTCCGCTGCAATAAAGTAAAGAACAACTTAGAAAATAGAGTTAGAAAGGCAAAGAAAGTCATTTATCATGGAAAAGATAAGCATTAGACTAATTAAATCAGCAACGAAACACAAATATTATTGTAAAGAACCCACATCTATACCTCTGTATCATTATAGAAACAGGGAAGAAAATGGAGGCTTTGACAGTTATAGTGGCCACAATCCGCACAACAGATAGTGGTGACCATTCAAGCTAGTTGTTATTTCTTTTAAGAGGAAAGAAATAATCCTTGCTCAACTAATTAAAATCATTCTTTTAAGGGTAGATTTGTCTTTTCAATTTTATTTTATTAAAAAAAGACCTAAGTTAACCCTAAATCTTCCCAAATGCGGCTTTATCTTCTTCTCTCTAAAATCTGAAGTTCTCAACAGTCATGTCGCAGGCAGCCCTAAATCAACCTTGTTGCCAGCAGGCAGCAGCCCACCTCCCAACTCCACAGAAGTCCCAAAAGTTAACCCCAAATCCTCAACTGCAAGCCATCTTATCTTCCTCTCTCTTCTGCACAGCCCAAAAATCTCCATGGGTCATGGGTCTTGTGAGTCTAGAACTTCAACTCCACATTCCCAAAGTGATCTTGGTAAAATTAATCTGCATAAGCCTTGCTGTCTGCATACTTCATCCATCTCTGATTAACCAAAACAGGCAAGTAATAGATGTGTTGCTGTGGCTGACCAAAAACTAAAGGTGTTGCTCTTCCCTTACTGATTGATATGCACTTTCTTTCTCCAATTCTTTTATATTCTATTTTTTGAATTAAAGGATTATATGGACAGTTATGCAATGTATCAAACACTATCAAGTCTGGTGGGTATTAAGCCCACCTTCAACCTCTTAATCTTGACATCTAGAGTATGTGATGCAGCAAGCTGCCACCTATATCATTTAGAAAATTATACAGAGATACTGTTTCTGATATATTCTTCCAGAAGTTATTGGTGAAAATATTCTTAATGTTCAATTGCTAGCAAAAGTCATTGTTTTTATTTTATTTAACAATTTGCCCTGCTGTCTTAGTTTGTAGGAATTGGAATTGCCAGCTGCTTGTGTTTTGCTTTTAGTTTGTAGCAAAAGTCACCGTTTTTATATTACTTTATTTGCTTATATTATGTTATATTTGTTATTTTTTGAGTTATTAGGTCAGTTTAATTTTTTATAAGGTTTATAATTCAACTAATAAAATTTAGGGATTGAGGAAATTCAGGACGTCCTAGCAATTAAAATGCTAGGAATGATAATGAAAAAACTAAAGTACCCTTAATGAATCAAATACACAAGAAATATTCATTAATGGTATTTGAACAATTTCACAAGAAGTCATAGCATTTTAAATGCCAAGAGTCCAAGACATCCTAATTTTCACTTTTTTCTTAAATTTATTTATATATATATATATTGCCGCCACTGACTGCCATGCTATAACAGTAGATGTTTGCCTTCCCACTATTGGCCGCTTTCTGCTACTGATAACACTGCATTTTTTTCCAATTTAATAAAATTTCTTCAATAAGTAGGGCAAAGCAACTAGAACATACACCTAAATGGGAAAATGAGGGTCCTCTACCTAAACCTCTATGACCTCCCAAAGCAAAAACATCAGGACAGAAACAAATTCCTTGAATCATAGAATAAACATGCTGGCCTAACCATTTGAACATGAAGAAGATATCTGCCTATTTGAAAAGGTTACCTGGGCCAGCTTAAAACTAGGAGAATTTTCCTGATACTTGGCAGCAAAAAATTCACGTAAGCTTGAAATGTTGGGATATCTGCTTTTGATAGAATGAAGGGAAGCCTACAGAAAAGAATAAAGAGACTATCACAAAGACCGCCAACAATCTTCATTACAGTTATTTAAAGAGAAAAGGTTTACATAATCACCGTGTCTGGAATTGTTTCAATAAGAGCTGTGTAAGGTGATGTAACTAACACTTCATAAGGACGCAACCAAAGTGGAAGACCAGCTTCTTGGAATATATCTGACATTGAAATCCATCATATACATTAATCAACCAGAAATTAATAGGATAGCAATTTTTCAACAAGAATTCAGTTTTAAATTAATTCTCTCAATTATCAATTTGGTTTTAGATACAAGAATTCAGTTTCCCTGCCCACCATACTTTCTTCCGTTTGCCTTTCTATCCATGTAAGAGTGGGACACAACATGGCAAAAAATAATTGAAGTGAGATGCCACGTCAACATGAATTTGATGTAAAATGGAAAGTTTACTTTGAGTGACTAAGGAATGCAATGTAAAATGAAGTTAGGTGACTAAATTTACAAATTTAGAAGGTGGGTAACCAGAATGAAAGCTACGATTAAGTTTAGTGACTAACCATCTAGTTTACCCATTCAAGAATAAATAGCATGAATCTCATGATATATGCTAGTAGACCAACTGAACAGACAGAAATATGCAACGAAATTGGCAAAAGGACATACCATAAAAGTGAGAAATAAGTTGCACAGCAAGGTGCTCCTGCCTACAGTCATCACCGCTCTTCACAATAACCTTCATGAAACAATAAAAATGAGGAAGTACAATAACAGTCTGATACTGAAAGACCAACAAGAGTTAGCAAATAGTAGCGAATAAAGACTTTGTAGTTGCAAAATGAAAACATCAAACATGTTAAGTCATGATGTACCACCAAAATATAGTAAAGGTTTACAAACAAAAAATGTGAACTCCAAAGGCACACCCCAAAGTTTAGACATTAGCAGTAACATTAGATGAGCAATGTCATGAGATTATCACACCTATTTCCACCAAAAAGTTAAGAATATTACATAAATCAAAATAAGTTTAGTTTGACAGCAGCCATAAACATAAAAAAATTGAACTCTATATATTTGAAACACATCATTTATCTGCACGTTTGAAATAAATTTTCAAGTTAATCCATCCAAAAGGTTTTTCAGGTTGTAACCAATCTTTTTCTTTTTGGCAATCAAACTAATCAGTTTAAATCACCAATTCATTGTAAAGGTCAATCAAACAAATGCAAGAGTTAAATCAACTATTTTAAGTAATACAATACTTGGAACAGGTTGCCAACATGTTGCAAAATTTTGAGGGTTCATGATAACTAGTAATAAAAATCAAGACTAGCATAGACAAACTCTTTACCAAGCTCACTTGCTTAGCTATATATTAAAAAATAAAAAAAATAAAAAAATAAATCTTAAACTTGGGAGTTTCAACCTTATCAAGGTGTCAGCATAAATTCTTAAATATTTTGAAAACGGAACTCTACCCTACAACTTTACAATCTTGCAGGAGGATGCATAAATGAAAACAAATTATATAGAACAGTCACTAATTGGTGCACAATTTACTTCAACTGCAGCTTCCTCTAAACCTTTATTTCCAATGAATTACAAATGCAATGAATATCTTCTTATGTCAGCTGTAGAGCTACAGCACAACTGAAGATTGTAGAAGAAAAAGCCCTTTTAAGAAACTAGAAATTAAAAAATAATAATAATAAGGTTTTCCATTACAAGGTAGCCTGGTTGCTTTTTCTTTTTCTTTTTAATGAACTCTGGTTAGTTACAAGGACATCTTGTTGAATAACGTAATATTGACATGGCAGAACATTGTTTAGTTCAAGAAGCATATGCACTGCTTCAAAAACAAAACAGATTGCAAAATATAATCAGGCACCACCAGTTGTTACTGCCCTCATTTTTCACTTGCATAAGCCTTATCATACATATTAGTCATCTGATAAGCTACCAACAGCTTCTGCATAATTTACCATGATTATATAGGTTAAGGATATTCAAATCACCATATGGAAGAGAAACAGACACGAATAAGCATAAAGTG
Source organism: Rubroshorea leprosula (assembly GCA_020521535.1). Taxonomy (NCBI): domain Eukaryota; kingdom Viridiplantae; phylum Streptophyta; class Magnoliopsida; order Malvales; family Dipterocarpaceae; genus Rubroshorea; species Rubroshorea leprosula. Next base: position 834,391 of record BPVZ01000058.1, on the reverse strand, counting down.
ATGTAGTCAATGAAGAATCCATAGAATAATAATTTATATTCTATTATAGGCTTGTTAGACAATTATTATAAACATTAAGGCATTAGTTTGCAAATTCAAGGGAAATAAATTATTACTTTCCTATTTTTTTATTAAGATTAGGTTTTATTAGAATCAATTTAGTTTTATATTTAGGATTCATGTATTACAGTCCGACTGTACATTAAAAATGCAGTGCAGCCTATAAATTTACTAAAATATCCTCAATGAGATTACATAAAAAATAGTTTTATTAAGGGTAATTTAGCAAATTCATAAGGCGGACTGCACTTTTAATGTACAGTCCACCTTGTAAAACACTTTTTGTTTATATTTTTGGCCAATCAACATATGTAGAGACTGTCGCCATGCTCGTGCAGTCTGGAGTTGGCTAGGGGTCTGGGATACTAGTTTTTTCCACTAGGATCTCATGCCTTGGATCTAATGTCTTGCCTCTAAATCTGAGCAGCACTTGGCAACAGGGATGCCATGGGCATATGTTTTTCTGGCTGTGATTTGGTTGCTGTGGAAGGACAGAAACAAGCTTGTCTTTGAACAAATCTGCATCCTTCCTCAGGTTCTTGGCTTCAATATCTTTCAACATGCTCATTATACATCCTTGGCTCACTCCCACATGATTGGGGGACATCTCAAGGAATCACGTTGGGTCAAATAGCAACCGCCAAAAGACGGATTCTATAAGTTAAACACATATGGGTCTTGCAGTCATGGCTCAGGTTTGGATAGTGCTGGAGGTTTGATTCAGGACTCCAGCGGGAGATGGGTTCATGGTTTCATTACAAACATAGGGAAGGCCAACAGCTTCATTGCAGAACTCAGGGGCCTTAGGGAAGGTCTACTTCTTTGCAGGTCCTTAAGTCTTGGTCAGTTGGTGGTGGAATTGGACTCCATGGTGGCTGTTCAGATGATTAACGACAGTAGGGACCCAGGTAGTCTGGTCACAGCTTTGATGTTAGATATCCAGTCTATCATGGGTTCTATGGAATTCTGTTCTCTGAGGCACACCCTTTGACAAGGAAATGCGGCTGCAGACTTCCTAGCAAATTTGGGCCATTCTTCGCCTCAAGGAACCACTAGTTTGCCATTGCCTCCCCCTGGCTTGGATACTATATTATTAGGAGATGCCATGGGAATATTATTTCCCAGAACTTAGCTAGCTTCTTGTTTTTTTCTCTCCAGTTGTACCAAATAAAAAAAATAAAAAAATAAAAAAAAACTTGGTATGGAAAGTTTTTAATTAGAGTTATTAAGTCTATTTAGAGTCTTTATTAAATAAGATTGGATTTTATTATCAAATCCTTATGAATCCTAATTCAATTAGGACAAGTATTTGCTGCTTATAAATATGTCTTTGTACGTAATAATTCAATAGGTTGTGTTTAAGACATTAAGGAGTTACTTGGCGAACTTTTGGATCTATTGTGTTCTTGATCTTTTCCCTTCTATCTTTTCTATTTTCTATTTGCTGCAACAGTATCCCTATCATGCTGTCACTGTCCATTCTATTCAAATAAACTTCCAAAAGCAGCCATTAATCTCATATAACCCTAATTTTCTAATCCTCAACCCATCACAAGAGCTAGTGGACAGCTTCTTCAAGGCTATCCTACATCATAAAGCTTTCTAGCAAAAACATGCAAGAGATAGTACAATTCAACATAAGCAGAATACTTACAGAGCGCAAGTCCCAACCAGGTGATTTCCCATAAACTGAAGCTTTTCGTACTCTCTCTTTCTTTACCTCCCAAAGTTCTCCAGATAATGCATCACTGGCCTTGGGTATACCGCCATTAGCCTATCACAAAATAATAAACTTATAGGGGGCAAAATTGACAGTATAAATAAGAAATAACATTTCAGTTTCACATATACTCACCCTCGGCCGTGCATCTGATGAATCCTGACCAGCCCCCTTCAGTGGAAGTCCAGGCGGTGCTTCTCCTTTTGCAGCAGCAGCCTGCAGAAAACAAACAAAACAAATTCAAACATGACACTTTTTCTTTTCTTTTCTCTTTTTTTTTTTTCCCCTTTTTTGATAGAAGTTACAATGCAGGGAGGGGAAATGAAATCCATCTCCAGGAGATGGGAGAAGAATGCACCTGACTAATAATGCAAAGGTTCAAATTAAAAAGGATATAATAGCAGCAAATACTGCACATGTTCCAATTTCTATCCTACTTCTCCACATATTTTTGGATTGGCATCTCAGCATATTACATCAATTCTGGAATTCATAGGGGACCAAAAACCAATAGACCAAACTCATAGCTAGAACTAAATACTATCTAGCTCATACAATTTAATGATTTCAGCATCTAGGACTCAAAGATGTATACGATAAAGAATACAATTTTTGTTAATGAAACAAGCATGCATCAACTGGAACATCAAATGGAGCTTTAGATTGACAACTGGAATAAATTATCTGGTCAACAGACTTCAAATGGATTACATGGATAAACAACAACCTAAATCAAGTTAAATAAAAATAGCAGAAATCATATTGAAAAGAGCTAAAATATGGTAGTAAAAATGGTGAAAGAAAATTTACACATTCACACCAAGAGATAAAATTAAAAAATCATATCTCCAACGAATGGTTACCAGATACAGACTTTACCTAGGAAACAAACCAAAAAATAAAAAAGATAATACCCAGGAAATGATAGGAAATATTTAACAATAAGATGCCTACCTTCACTTCCTCTATTGCAACTGTACTAGGCACACGACGATGCTCCTTACGACGTGGTGGTCCTTGGCCTTCAATGTCTTCCATTCTAACCCCAGGATCTGCTGTCAGCACCACCCTCACCCATTCTAAATCACTGGCAGGTTCGGACCTAGATTTATCAACTCTATCATCACCTTGACAACTTCTTGAACCAACAGGAATCGAAGAAGGCCTCTTACTCCCCCAATTATAACCAGACTGTGAATCAGGTGCTTCAATACTCCCTGCTTGGCTAAGAAATTTCTTCTCTATAGAAAGACTCACAGTAACAAATTTCATTTTCATCTCTGACTTACGAGTCATTGCCTGGTCGATAGCTTGAGCAGTGGAACTTGACAGCCTATCACTACTGTTGCGATACACCTCCTGAGCAGTCCACAATGGATAAGCCCATGGAGGTGGCTTTGGCAATAATGCATCACCATTTGCCAGAGGAATGCCTCCTCTAGAGAGCTTCTGAGAACCAGGGGCGTCCTTTGTACTGCTTAAACAAGTTTGGAAAAAAGAAAAGAAAATTAGAAATTTGTACAAGTTTCATTATTTATGAAGAGATTATAGACAATGGTTGAACAAATTGTGAATTTGTTTAACTCATAAGGCTAGTATACTCAATGATTACCTCAATGTTTCACATTTTAAAACTTCAACACATATCAGGTAAGGTGCCTTTTCCCTAGAATTTAAAAGAACAGCTTCATCTTCAGGAATATGAACCACACGATACATCCCTTTTCCCATTGGAAAGCAAACTCCTAAAAGCATTAGTAGCAACATACAAATAAAATTAGGACATAGAAGAGGATATTACAAGCAACAGAGGACTTGCTTGTCACTCAATACCTTAAAAAAAACAAGTGCAGGGCAATGTCTAACAGCTAATTATGGGACAGTTTGACACAAAACAACCATTGGAAAGAATAAATGTATATGCACCACATCACTATTTTAAAAAATTGAGAATAATAAAAAAATGTATGTATTTGGTACTAGATTCTCTCTTTTTATTCATTTTTTTATTAGAACTAGAACTCATGGTAAATTAATAATCATATGTATTGCCATATTACCATTTTCCATTTTCTTATTATTCTTCCTCCATCAGCCATAGCATATTATGAACCAAACCACTATCACGACATGATTGTCTTATGTGGTCAGTGCAGTCTGTTTGAAGTTAATCAAAGAATATTCCCAAAAGGGAAAAGATTACAAAAGAATGGGATCAATTACAGGATTATTGACTACTCTCTCTGATTCACCTCAAAATTAAAGGATGGATTATGAAAATGTGACTTAGCAAGCACCAAGTCGAGCTCAGTTTTATTTTTGGCCATTCTCCCCTCCCCTTGTTTGGTACACTAAAATACAAAAGAAATTAAAGTAAAGTAAGGTAAAACCCCTCCCCTCCAATTTTTTGTTATCCAAATAGGGAAACTTCTCCCCACCCCTTCCCTCTGCTCAAACCAAACAAACTATTAATGAGTTAAAACAAAATACTAAAGAAAATTTTTTATAAAATTGCTAAAAGTACAGGAAGAACTTCCAAACTCTTTGAAAAGCCATAGAAAGCCATTGAAACAACCTTGAATTCTTATTACTCTTGACAAAGTCTCAGATTGCTTTAGCAGATCATAAGTTACTTGTTAAACAACATAAATTATTTAAATTGAAGATGCCTCTCAATGAACATTGCTTGGGTCAAATTTATAGAACTAAATACGTACCTCCATTATTTTGAGCCTTTGCAACATCCAAATTAATCTCTGCAAGTGACTAGAACACAAAATAACAAACAATTAACATGGTAAAAGATTCTAGCAGAATCTGTCATATTCACAACTGCAACACCAATGACCTTAAAGTAGACCTAACAATGCATCAAAAAGTACAAACCTCATGTAAGGCAGTTTTACGATCTTCAATTGGAAAAACATCTACCAATCCATATGATGTATCACACAATGACTGTACAAAATCCAAAGAATCATAATATGCGCCTTTTTGAAATTTTGATACAGGATTATTTGGAAGTGGGGGCTTTGTGTCTGTCTTGTCATTCTGCTGCTTGGGAGAACCAGGACGCTTCTGTCAAATTAAGAATCACACAAGATTAATGTAGGACATATGGGACATCTTAGAAAGAAATTCCAAATACATATATATATATATATATTGAGAGAGAGAGAGAGGAGGGATCTGTTTATAAACATCTTACACACTAAACTTACACAAAATCTCAACCATTCATCTCTCCACTTTCAATGGTTGAGATTTATCACGACTTTTTAAGTGAAAAAGATAATTATCTTTAATAAATGTGAATAAATCTCAACCATTGAAAGTGGAGAGATGAATGGTTGAGATTTTGTGTAAGTGTGGTGTGTAAGACTTGTGTGTAAGTGGATCCTTACACACACACATATATCAACAATTTCAAACCCTAAATTCCTTCTCCAAGTCAGAATAGGTTAGGGTTATTACTCCATATCAGAAACGTTTTTCATCATGCCTTCTATCTCTCAATCAATTAATGTCACTATCAATATTTAAATGGAACTTTGGACATGAGCATAACAAATTAAAAGCTTTTTATCAGCTGAATGGATCCACATAATTTATGATCTTTCATAACAAAAGAGATCATAACTCGCTCTCATAGGCTCTTCTTGTTTTAATAACTATGAAAGATATCTACCCACATTCCAGCTATATAAGAGTGTAAAATATGTAATAGTACCAAAGAGGTCTAATATGCAGTTTAGCCCAAACCAATTCATCCTTAACTTTAGTCAAAAAATCAACATGTCAATAAGAATAAATGTAAACCTCTTTCAGCTTCTTCGAACCAAATAGCTCTGAATCTTCAACTGAGCGGTCACGGTCCCTAAACAATTTGCGGAAGAAATTCTCAGTCCCTGGACTACTTTCAAACAAGCCACCACTATTGCTACCTTCATTTGCTCCATTGCTTTTACTGTCTTCAGGATGCGCACGGAACAGTCTTCGGAAGAGTGAGAAATCTGAAGATTCTTCTTCTTCACGACTGGCATTGCCATCATCAATCTTATCATGTCCATCTTTCTTGTCCTCAAATTTATCCTTAAAAAATTTCCGGAAAAACCCCTCTTTTTCATCATCTTCAGCAGACTTCAAACATTTTTCTTCAGAGTTCCCAATATGTTCATCTGCAGTCCTATCATTCCCATCCTTCTTGTCCTCAAACTTCTCTTTAAAAAACTTCCTGAAAAATCCTTCTTTTTCATCATCTTCCACTGACTTAGAAACCAATTTATCATCAGATTCACTCTTACTATCTCGAAACAACCTCTTAAAAAAACTTTCCGAACTTGATGTCACTTCCTCATCCTCACCTCTGCTTTCCCTCAGAAGCCTCTTAAAAAACCCCTCCTTTTCAGTCAGTTCCTCATCATCGCCTTTATTATCCCGCAAAAGCCTCTTAAAAAAGCCCTCTGAGCTTGATGGCAACTCCTCATCCTCACCTTTGCTGTCCCTCAGAAGCCTCTTGAAAAAACCCTCCTTTTCACCATCCTCCTCATCTTTCTCCACTGACTTCCTAAACAATAAGGCATCTCTAACTTTTGGACCTGGAATAAATTTCTTAAAAATCTTATTCTCCTCTGGAGACAATGGACTACTCACTTCTTGCAAATTGTTCCCTGACAAAGGCGAGAATGATAAAGACTTTTGTGTAGTTGGGGAAGAGGTTAATGACAAAAACCGCTGTTTTGAGGACCGTAATCTATTCAAAACTTGTTTCTTACTACCTGGGCTTGAACTGGCATTAGGTGGCTGCACAAGTGGCGGCCATTCACCCTTCAAAGTGGCAGCCTTCTGACACTCCTCCTGAATCCTACTAATCCATTCATTATCATCTGAATCCTCAAGCTCCGCCAACAAAAACCAGTGCACCTTCAACGCCATTTTTAGAGATTTTGAGCACATATCTATGACGAACTTATCCAGGGACGGGCTGGGCTTGTGCACCATCATGTAACAAATCTGAAAGAGATAGCTCTCGATACCAGATAAAGGGAGCGTATACATTCGGTTGCAGAGGTAATCCCTGACACCGGAGTGTTCATGCTTGTAGAGATAGCTAACCGCAATCCACTCGCAGAAAAAAGCCGAGTCGAAGAAGCGAATGAGCCACCCACTCTCCCCCGACTCATTACTGAGAGGAATCCTTGAGGTGATCTCCCGAGGCAATTCGTCCGATTCTCCACGACTCAGCCCTAGAAGCCGTACCATTGTTACCAATCTACCATCATAAACCCTCAGATGTCATACTGAAACCAGAAATCACCAATCTCGAAAGCTCCTGTGCAATCAACATCAGATCATCACTAGAATTAAGCTCTTCCGTCAATCCAAAACCCTAGAAATTCCTTAAACCTTCTCATCGACCTCCTCAAATAGGATTCCAAGTTCCTCACTGCTTGACAGAGAAACCCTAGCACAGAAGGCAAAGAAGAGGATCGAGATTTCCTTCTGTTTGGCTCCCGGAATAACAGGAGAGAAAAGATTTATGGAGATCGGAGTGATCTGATTTGAGAAGAGAGAATTTGAATTTTGCTTAAGAAAGCAGTAAACGAATCCGTGTTCCGATTCCGTTGAGAAACGAGAGTGCAATGCAAGGGAGAAGATGAAAATGGATCCGTTGGAAATAGCTTGGACAAGGCGACACGGCGTCGTTCCCAGGTGCTCTTGGGAATAATGATGGTGCCTTGGTCTTGTGTTGTGGGAGAAGAGAAAGGCTAAGGTGAGGTAATTTTTTTTTTTTATTTTGTCAATTATTATTAAGATTAAAAAATTTAAAAATTTTGACTACTAAAATATTTAATATTTTAAATTTTAAAACGTTTTAATTTTTAATTTTTATTATATTATTTTTAATCATTTAATTAATTAATTAATTAAAGCACTATTCTAAAATATCTAACAAATCCTTAATTTTACAAAATTTAAAATTTTTAATCTTTCAGCTTGCAACGTTAATAGTTTTTAAACAAAAGAAATTTAAAAATATATATATTATAATTATTTATAAAAAAAATTAAACCTTAATATAAATAAAAAATTTCACTGCATATTACCGACCCCCCAAAACTGTTATTGCTTCCTTGCGATGTTGTTAACCCTCTAACTTATAAAGAAAACACCCAAAATTAACGGTTAATGGCGACGGTGTCATATGGCCTTCCGTCGCTCCATTTCAATTGAATAATGACGTGGATCCACCTGTGTAAAATAATGACGTGGAAAGAGCCCACATTTGTAACTATATAAATATGGAAATAAAAACTAATTTGTATATTAAATATTAAAATAAAGCATACTAAAATGACACTTTATCCGCACTTGGTCCTTCGAGCCAAGTAGCTTTCAGATTATTTTGGAGGTGCAGTCTCCTCTTTCCTGATAAGTTCGAAGTTCGAACCTCAACTTTATCACTTTGTTAAAAAAAAAAAAAACACTTTACCCATGTCTTTTATTCCATGTCTTTTCTCAATTCCTCATTTCAGGTGGGATTAATAAAGTAGGTGGTACATAACTCCAATTTGAGTCCACATAAACAAAATAATAGACCCATAATAAATTACTCATATTCAATTTAATTATATAATTTGAGTCTCACTATACTATTTATAATTGATAATAAAAATAAAAAATTTTATAATTAATAATAAATTTAATACTAAGTTACTTGAAACCAAAACAATAAAAATTTAGAACCGAACCTTTAGGCCTAATGGTTCGACCCCAAACCTTAAGTGCTTCGGTAATGCGTTCGAAGTTTCGAGCTCTATTATCGTTATGAACTCCACCAAAAACAGTCTGATGGTCGCGCGCCTCATTTGAGGGGATGGAATGTTCACCCAATCTGGGGATCAAATCTCCAGTTGTTAACAACTAATTCATACTAATTTCTTAATTATTACCTTGTAAAAAAAAAAAAAAAACAATGAAAATTTAAAGTTCAGCAACCATATTGACAGGCCAAAGCTTACGGGGAGGTGACTAGGAAAGGGTGACGGAAGCATAATGGCCACAAGATTGTCGTTGCCATTAACCATCAATTTTTGGCCTTTTCCTATAATTTCGATAAGTTTAAGAGCTTAAACCTTAGAAGTTATAAAGTAAGGTTCAAACTTAAGAATTTTCTAGATACTATTGCCTTGTGCAAACTGCAAGGTGGAGGTTTATCAAGTTTACCAACGTTCTAGGTTCGAACTTCTGAGTTTCATTTGGAACGTGATTGGTGTAGCGGATTTGGGTAATGGTTAGTAATTTTATTTAAATTGTTAAAATTAGGTATTTAATAAATTTGTATATATTGAAATTGTTAGAAATAAGATGTTTAGTAAAAAATTTTATTTAACTGTTTGAAACTAACAGATAATAATTAGAATTTAAATCGCTAACATATTGAAAAAGTTTGTTTAAATACTTGTTTAGTATAGTGGTTAAAATACAGTAAAAAATGGGTAATGGATAGTGGTTAGTGGATAGCAGATAGTGATAATAGGTAGCAGATAGTGGTAGTAGGTAATAGATGGCAATGAACAGATAACAAGGTAGTAGATAATTGAAAACGGAGGGTGAATAGTAGATTACAAGTTTAATTAATATAATTGTTTAGTTAAACAATAATTAACAATTGTTATTTAAAATTAAATAACTAATAAGGATATATTTAAAAGCAATTAAATTTATTATTTTAATATATTTTTTATTATGAAAATTATTAATTTTATAAAAATAATAAATAAATAAATAAATAAATTATAATAATATAATCATGCACGAATTTTTATTTTTAATATAGAAAAAATTATATTAGTTTTAAATAAAATACATAAAATTTTAGTCTTCTCATCTAATTAGTAAATTTCATTTATTAAAGTAATATATTTGTTATGATAAATTAAAATAAAAATAAAAATATAATAATTACTTAATATAATTAAAAACAAAAAAAAATTTTGAAACTAATTAGATAAGTACAAATTAAAAATTGTGATAAAAAATTAAAAGATTAAAAGTAGTGAATTTGTCAATAAAATTAAAAAATTTCAATCCGCTAGCGATTTGATATAAAAATTACTTTATGTAGTTTTTTCAATCCACTTGCAATTTAGACCTAACCGCCATTCGTTAATTCCTAACAGCTAATCATTAATTCCTAAGTACTTAATTTGTAATAATTTCAAAATAAATAAGTTTATCAAATATTTATTCTTGGTGATTTTGATAAAATCACTAACCGTTACCTCTAAATTGTTATACTAAATGGGTATTAAATAACTTTTTATACCAAACTACTAACATATTAGAATTTTCTAATTTTATTAACAAATTTATTTTTTTAATATTTTAATTTTTTGCAACAATTTTTAATTAGTACTTAATTAGTTTCAATTTTGTTTTTTTGTTTTTAATAATATTAAGTGATTATTATATTTTATTTTTTACATTAATTTTTCATGAAAAATATATATTAACTTAATAAACAAAATTTTTAATTAAAAGAAATAATTAAAATTTTTTTAAAATGATATAATTTTTTTATTAAAAATAAAAATAAATGTATGATTACATTATTATAATTATTTTATTTATTTATTTTCTTATTATTATTTTTATAAAATTAATAATTTTAATAATGAAATATAACAAAAGAAAAAAAATACACTTAATTATTTTTAAATATATCCTTATTAGTCATTTAACATTAAACAAGAATCGTTAAATATTATATTACCAAATAATTATATCAATAAAATTTACTATTTATTATTTATTACCTACTTTCCACTATGTAATACCAACTTTCTATCACTTACTATTCATTACTAGTATTTATTATATATTACTCACTATTTATTATATATTACTCACTATTTATCATTCACTATTTATTGTCCATTTTCTATTAAATTTTAACCTTATACAATCATGACTTATTCGTTGTAAGTGGTAGAAAAGAAAAAAATGGGAACGCATTCATTGATTTCAGTCTTAAGGATATTGATTTTGATTTTGAATTTAAATTTAAATTTTTATCATCAAATAATTATCATATTTTATTGTTTATTTTTAGTTGTCACAATCTTTTGTAACACAATTTCATAAAGAGTTGAAAACATGATTATTTTCTTTGAATTTTTTTTTTGCCATGTTTTTTGGTTAATTTTATTTTTCAAAAAAGAAAATATATTATATACTCTAAATTACTATACAAAACTTATCATTGGATGGGATAAACCTCTTGATATTGGGGTCATTTTTCATTCAATTACCTATATTTTATAATTTAAACTATAAAATAAAGGACTCTTTTAAAAATTAAAGATTTGTACATAATTTATGTGGTTTTCTATGTACTCTTAAGAGATAAAAGCATAAAAATAAAATTTACAATAGTTGTTTTAAGACAAAGGGGTAATTATTCTGATGAAAGTCTTACTCTTTTTGTCCCAAAATAAATTGTCATTTTTTACACAAAATTTGTTTGAAATTAATTATAGTTTATATATATATATATAAGATAGGCATTATTATGGTTTAATTTCAATTATCAACTTTATCAACAAAAAATTTTTTATATTTTTTTTTCAATAATAATTTAAGTATATTAATTGTCTACCTAACTCAATTCGTGAGAAAGTCAAAATACGTGATTATTTTTGGACTTAAGAAAACATATTTTTTATGAAAAATAGAGGTAGTATTAAATAAGTAAATTTGAGATTACATATGAATCCCTATATTATAGCATCTAGCCAAAATGAGAAGCATATCTTACAACATTGGATATAGACTTAAACTATACTAATGACAGATAAAGATACTTAAGTATAAAAAGTCATTTGCACATAGGAATTGCATGAGTAATCACTATATGGTCTATATGAGTATAAATAAAGCTACTAGTGTAAAAAAAAATCACTATAATTAATATAAAAAATCATTTGCACATTAGGATTACATTAGTAATTACTATATGGTCTGTATGAGTATAAACAAAGCTATTAGTATCATTGTGAGCAGTATGAGTTATAGGACATTCTCAATTAACCATGAATAACCCTAATAAATTCATGGAGCAATTATCCCGAAAGATAGATAAATGCATCCTTTATCTATGTTTTTAGGTGGCCAACGAAAACAAAACTGTTGCAAAAACATAGGCAAAAGACTAGTAACAAAACAACAACAAGCATTGATAATCTATTATTTGATGTAAAACCAAGTAAACAAAGGGTCTAATTAGTACTTAGCATCTAAGATAGAGTTGGAAGCTTTATTGAAATCTGTTGCCACAAGGAAGCAAAGCTTGCTACAACACTCCATTAAATCACCAAAACCAGCCTTCTCAAATTTCATTGATAAAGTGCAAACTCTACTACCATATCAATATTGCCATTTCAAAGCTTCGCCCTACCCCAAGAACCACTAATTAAACAAAACCTAATTCTAAATCTAACCCACTAAATATCTCATGTATGTGAAACAATATAGAATTAAGGCAAGGAACGAGACAAAACAAGCTTGAAACAAAACTTATATATACATAAAAAAAAAAAAAAAGAGAGAAATAAAAGTAGAAATAAAAAAGAGAAAGAAAGAGAGAGCAACTCCAAAGCTGAGGAATCATGAAGGAAGAAACCCATAACTCCAAAGTCTAACCCTTGGAACCTTAGAACAAAGAGTAGTGATGTATTAGTAAGAAAATAAATTAATTGTATACAAAATCTCAATATATGGAGAAAGTTAAAAGACGGTGATTAAATTAAATTTTCATTTATAATTTTATCTTTAATTAATAAAAAATTATAAAATAAAATGTGATTAAAAATATTCCCCTAAGAGTGGTGATAGGGTTTCTTAGTGTCCATTCTTCTAAAATTATCTTTGTGGGGAGTTGGTAGTTGCTTTCCTCCTTTCTAATTTTAGTGGTAGCTTAAAGGTTAATTAAGGAGCATTGCTAGTATGTCAGGTAAGGTCACTTGTCAAGTTGGAAAGTGTTTTTTGTTGGGCTTAGTAGGTCTAAAATTTGCTTGAAGAGAGGACATGTGGAGATGTTGGTTCATGGACAAAGAAAGACAAATTTGTTGTAAGAAATTTTTATGCGGAGGTGGCAACTTATGTTCTGTTCTTTGGTAGTTCATCGGGTGCTTGTTGTGTTGTGTTTTGAGGTGTTGCCAAAGGGCATTAATGGCAAATGAACTAGAGGATTTTTAGTAAAGGATGATCTTAACAAAGTAAGAGTACTATTTCATCAAGGCCCTTAAAAAGGTGGAGAAGGGACTTGGAATGTTTGGTGTTGTTTATTACTATGTGAATTTAACTAATGATCAAACCAACTTTTTTCACATGTGGCTTGTGAAAACATAGTTACAAGTAAGTGATGTGAGAAAATGTGTTTTTATTTATTTTGGAATGAGGGTGAGGGAGATTGAGTTCTTATTAAAGGTTTCTAGGCATTTAGTGAGAAGAGTTTCATAGTCATTAATAAATCTGACGATAGGAAAGTCTTGTTAGACTTGAAGCTTGTTGTATTAAGTTTGGGTTTACTTTTGGACCTAAAGATAAGGAGTGAAGAATATATGGGAGGATTCTTGGTGAATTAGGAAGATAAGTTTCAAGTACATTGAAGGGAGAATAATAAGTCCTAATTAATAAGGGGTTGCTTAAAGATTTATCTGGTTGTCTTTTAATTCTTCCACTTAGGAAGAAAATATTCCCATGAAACATTTTGACTGGAATATATTTATTTAGGAAAGTTATACATTGTATTTTCAAATTTTGTATTTGGTTCACTTCAAAATACATCCAAAAATTACTAAGTAGTTAATTATAATTAATTATAACATCTATTTTATAAATTTAAAGAGTAATAATATTTTTTTAAATTATAATCAATTATAATAAAAACTTTACGTTGGTTTTTTTTTTATTTGTAATCGATTATTGATATTGAGACATAATTACAAAAATATGAAATAGTTGATTATAAATATAAAACAATCAATTATAACTAACTATTAATTAGTTATCAAAAATTCTCAAACACCTTGAACATTAATAGGGCAAACCATGGTAAAGACACTAAGTTTTAAAAAAGGGGTGTATGTGACATTTTTAGGCAAATCTCAATTCGACAAAGTGCGGGAAAGATACTAGGTATATAAGTTAATGCCCATTAACTTGTATTGACATGTTTTAAAACTATAAGGCGCAATAGACTAAAGTAAACAATCACTAGTAGGTCAAGTCATTACATAAGTTATCATAATCACTTTGCATGACCTCTTGAACAATGGTGAGGCAAACTTCAACACAGACCCTGAATCCTGAAAGGGGCTGTCATATACACTCCTAAATCAATCTTACATCGACAAAGCATGGAAGAGATACTAGGCATATAAGTTAACAGCCATTTACCCTTATTGACACATTTTAAAATCGTTATACCCAATAGTCTAAAGTAGACTATCATTAATGGGTTGAATTGTTACATATGGTATCATAGTTCAACCTTCATTCCTTAGAAGTCTAAGAGAGGGTGGCATATCAAGTTCATTTGTTAACTTGAGATCCATGTGACATATTGAACCTACACATAAAGAGGACCTCTTAATTAAGTTTGTAGCCTAAGATCAAAGTAACATGATTCAAAGTTAATGCCAAGCCTAAGTGTAAGGAGGGTGTGTTAAGTGGAAAATTTCCATATCAAACAATATTAAGAAAATGTAAATTAAATACTAAGGATGCTACTTCACTTATAGCCATTAGATTTTAGGTTAAATGCAAACCTTATATTAAAGGTCACATGCCCAATTTTTACATGAGATCAAGGCTACATTCCTATTAAGTCTATTATTAACCATCATGATAGGACTCAAAATTCATATTGGGCCTACATACCAAAAAACGTGTTAAATAGGTAAAATCTCACATTAAAATATAATAAGAAATATATGTGACTTAAATACAAAGAGAGTTACTACACTTATTATTAATTAAGTTTAAGTTGGATGCAAACATTTGTGTTGAAGTTTACATGCCCAATTTTTATAGTATTACACTCATTTTTTTTATGTGCTTAATATAGAAGATTCAAGGGTCAATCTCCACATTTTTTTTTTTTGTCCTTTATCCAACCATTTACTTGAAATTTTTTTGTCCCAAGTTTTTAATCTGGAAGGCGTTTTCAACACCAGGCGTTTTCAACACCAGGTGTTAAAAAACTTACAAGATAAAATAACTTTCCAAGACCATTCGACGTCAAAACGCAAGCAACAGAATCTAGTTTACAACAATCCAAGCAAAATCTCGACATTCTTTCTGTACCAAACACGCCTTAAGCATGAGGATGTGATGGTTAATATACAAACCATTACGAAGGATTTTAACTGTACAGTTGATGACAAGTAAGATTATTCATAGTAGAATGAAATTTAAAAGATTGTTATTACTACTATTTACTTTTTACTATCAACCACCTATTATTGGCTAATCACCATTTGTATCCACATCTACCACTACTATCTTTTATGTCCAATACTCACAATCTATTAAATTTTAGTTATTACACCAAACAAACCCTAAAAAAAAAATTAATAGTTTTTTTGTGGTATTAACAAAACTAGTTAGGGCAATAACTAGAGACTCATTAATAGGTTTATTTTGATAGCACTGATATATAACTATAATTGTTGGGTTTTTACTCTTTTAATATCTTAAAAGTATATAAAATATATAAAATATATTTTAAATTTAAGAAAAATTTACATATTAATCCTGACTTCTAAAATAAATTAAAGTTTCAACATTAAATTATACGGTTTTATTTAATTAAAATTTAATTTAAAATTTAAAAATCTATTTTTATTAAATGTTGATATTAAAATTTAGAAATTAATTATATTAAAATATATAATCAGTTTATAAATCTAAATATTAATATTTAATGAGGTAAATTTTTGAATTTTAAATTAAGATTTAGTTTATAAATATAGGTTGAAGTTCTAATTTTAAAAAAACTTAAAATTAATATGTACTAATCTCTTATGTTTATTTTAATTAATATTTTATATATTTTTAAAATAAAAAAATATAAAAGTTGAAAGCTAAAAGATCGAAAACCTTTCTCAATTTCTCCAATGAAGCAAAGATTGGACTTTTAATTGACGACAGCTTAATTCAATTTTTAGTTTATTAAATATTAGCTTGATTTCATTTTAATTTAAAAAGTTTAGTTTCCTTCCAAATGTTTTATAAACTTTGGGAATATTTCAAAATAATCTATTAGTACAAAATTTTGTTAGATTTAGTAGAAAGAGTAATCCTTTAAGTTTTAAAAAAATGATATTATAATCCTAATAAAATATAATGTTTCAAGACATATTTTACAAAGATAGATTAGTTGAAATTTGTAATAAACTTGAATAATTAATTTGTTTTACATGATAAATTGTATGCAATTTGTCCTAAAAAATTATTTAAATGTTCCTAAAAAATAATATAAAAATAAAATCTATATAGTTTGCTCTGTAAAACAATTTTATGAAAAACTCATTTAACAAGATAAGATTAAAAACTATTTTTATGGTAAATATAAATTTAAGAACTAAAAGATCAAAATAAATATAGTTAGAGGATTAAATATTTTCTTAAAAAATAAAATGATTTCGTTAAGGATAATAGATATTTTTGTTAAATATAACGGATTAGATGAAATAAAAATAAATGTGAAAATTAATAGACAAAATTAAAAAAATTTTAAAATAATATATGAAACTAAAAATAATATAAAAATTAATAAATGATTTGTTAAATTAACTTAATTGGCGACAAGGAAAGTATAAGGGTCAGTTACGAGATTTCCTTTTGTCAAAGAACCATTGTATGGTCGAAAAGACGCAAACACCCTCAGCTACTCGGTTGACTGAGCCTGCCCATAAATGCAGCTCTCCGACTAGAATTGTGTTCTAACACGCCTAAGGCTCACAATCACGACTCTCTTTTCTCCCCAGCTTTCCTCTCCGCCCGGTATGTTCCTGCCCTTCTAGGGTTTTCTGTTTTTAGTTTAAATCTTCGATTTTGATTCATTGATTTTGTGTTAGGGTTCTCGAATTCTTAGTTTGGTTGTTATTTGTGATGTTAGATTGGGGTTTTGAGGTGTTTGTTGACCTTTATTAGGGTTTTAAAATTTTGTGTCTGTTTTCTGTGATTGTATGCGAACTTAATGATGTTTAAAACAGGGCTTGTGCTGCGCACCAAATGTCTTTTGATCTCAACACGAAAGAGCTGTCTTTTCTTTGGTGTGCGTTCGGGTTAATGAGCAGGGGGAGACTGTGGTGTTCACAAAGCATCTTGTTTAGGCATTGGACTTGACAGTTAATTCTCTCGGGTCCCTTTTTGTGTATTTTTTTTAGTTGTTGCCTCTGATCTATTCTTGGAGTTATTATTTTTTATTTTATTGTTGGAATAATATCCACTGCTTGTGGTTATACCATCCATCAAAATTCAAAGATCATTTGATAGTTGGACGCTGTTTAGTATTTCTTCATGGGTAAAATGTCACTGCCGCCTGGGTTTCGGTTTTACCCTACTGATGTTGAGCTTATTAAGTATTATCTGAAGAGGAAAGTAATGGGTAAGAAGATTTGTTTTGAGAGCATTGCTGAGCTTGACATATACAAGCATGCTCCTTGGGATCTACCAGATAAGTCTTGTTTGAGGACTGGGGATCTTAAATGGTACTTCTTTTGCCCAGTGGAGAAGAAATATAGAAGGGGGGCTAGGTCTAATCGTGCCACTGAATCTGGCTATTGGAAAACCACAGGAAAGGACAGGCCGGTTCTTTACTATCAGGAAGTTGCAGGGATGATTAAAACTTTGGTTTTCCACACTGGTAAAGCTCCAAAGGGTGAGCGGACTGATTGGGTGATGCATGAATACAAACTTGAAGACAAGGATCTGGCTGAGAAAGGGGTTGCTCAGGATACATATGTGCTTTGTGTTATTTTCAAGAAGGATGGTCCAGGCCCAAGAAATGGCGCCCAATATGGAGCACCATTCAGAGAGGAAGACTGGATTGATGATGAATGTGATTCTGATCATGTTGTCTACTCTGCTGCCCTGCCTACACCAGCCTATGTTGATCCTATTCATCTAGTTGGTTCTGTTGCAACTACCTCTTCTGTCCCTAAAGGCCTTCTGTCTACACCAGCCTCTGTAGATGCTGTTGATCAAGTTTCTTCTCTTGTTACTTCCCTTTCTGCACCTGAGAATCTTCTGTCTACACCAGCCAATGTTGATCCTATGCATCTAGTTGATTCTGTTACAACAACCTCTTCTGTCCCTAAGAACCTCCTGCCTGCAACAACCTCTGTTGATGTTGTTCATCAAGTTGGTTCTTTTGTTACTTCCCCTTCTGCACCTGAGAATCTTCTGTCTACACCTGCCAATGTTGGTCCTATGCATCTAGTTGGTTCTGTTACAACAACCTCTTCTGTCCCTCAGAACCTCCTGTCTACACCAACCTCTATCGATGATGTTTATCAAGTTGGTTCTTTTGTTACTTCCCCTTCTGCACCTGAGAATCTTCTGTCTGCACCAGCTTCTGCAGATCCTATTGATCAAGTTGATTATACTGCTTCCACTTCATGTGTGCCCAAGAACCCCTTTCTGGAGTTACCATCAGCATATAAGGTGTCTCCAGCGGCTCCTACTGTTAACAATGCTCTCATGTCTATGGAGGATACTTGGATTCCGGGTGACAATATGGAAGCACTGTTGGCAATGCTCTCAGAAGATTTCTCCTTGGAGGTACATAACCCTTAATTTGTATTTTCTGTTTTCGTATGATTTTTCTCCCTTCATCATTTGATTTACAATCTATTTGATAATTACATTAGTATATTAACGACAAAGTTAATGGATACATGATTGTAGAATTATCTATTGATGTTTCTGCCTTCGCTTTCTGTAGCCAATGGTTCATGGTCCATTCAATCATGTTGAAGCCAGTTCTTCTCCTGGCCTGTCTATCCCTGTGAATCATGTCAATTATGTTGCTTCTAGCCCATATGCTGCTGAGAACCCTGTATCAACAGCTGATATTCTTTGTCCATCGGCTTCCAATGTGCCTTCTATGGATCCTGGTGCTAATAATGGTTCTACATTGATGAATGTTCCTAGTCCTCTGGCTTCAGCTGATGATGATATGGAGTCATTGTTGGCAAATTTTTATGAGGATGGCACTTTCAGTTGCGTGCCATATCCTTTTATGATGTAATGTGATGTGGACTTGTTTTAGTTTCTGGACCTTTTCTTGAGGTTTATTTCTATTATTATCTGAAGAATCACTTTGATTCTAAACCGCTGAAGAATTTCAAACTGTATCTTTTGTTTAATAGCATTTCTTTGATAAAATTGCATTTGTGTTAATTCTGCCCATATTTGTACTGCTGCTGAACGTTCTATTTTTGTATCTATCTATTGTGCAAGGTGTCGCAATGTCCTGAAGAAGGGCCCCCGATAGGGGTGGCATTGAAATCGTTTATTGAGAATTGATGAAGTTTTGGAGTTACCATCAATCTTTTATAAGGTGCTACTGGTCGCCTAGTTTCTTACCTGTTTGTAGCCCATCCTTGAGTTTTGGTCTGCTCACTAGAGTTTGGGAGTTCGATTCCTGTAGGGAAGGTATTAGCAACCCTAACAATTCCGATGCTATGAATGGCACTTGTTACAAGATGTTCTTATGTAGCCAAATCAAATGCTTTATTATTTAGGCGGCTTTTTTTTTACTTTTCATTCCTTAATTGTAGAAAGTTTCAGATCTAGAATGGGATTGAGAGGCGAGAAGGGGGGGAAGACTTCAGTCAACGGCGTTGAGGGGTAGATCAACGAAGATTGAATCACTGCGCCGTAATTAAAGGTGATAGTTGGAGCCTCGGAGGGGGTGAAGGGACCGATTGGAACTGGTTTTGAGCATGGCAAAAGGAGCAAGCGATGGAGGAGGGAGTCCGACGGTTGAAGGGTTTGTGTTTCAGGGCTGTGTTACTGATTTCCTTTCAGTTTTATATATGAATCTTTGTTCTATATATATATATATATATATATACGGCAATGATAGATCTAATTTCCATATGGAATAACCAAAAAACTCCCTTCTTTTTAAAAGCTTTTAATCATACAGAAAAAATTGAAACAAAATATTTACATAATAATGTATAAATAAAAATAAAAAATATAACAATTAAATTTGAATACCCAATTTTAAAAAAGGTAACCTTTTTTTTTATTTTATTATTATTTATTTATTTTAATTTTTCATTATATTACAAAAAGATTTTTTATTTTTTAATAATAATATAAATATATAAAAATTATTACTAAATTTTTAATTTAATAAATAAATTATTATTATTATTTTGAGATAGAAAAGATAATTTAACAAAGATCATGAATAAAATAAAAATTAAATGAGAAAGGACAGAACCCGACCTAAGTACTGCCTTCCTTTTTGGTCCTGCTGTTACTCAATTTCCTCAGTTACTCCACCTAGGCCGATAATGGCTTCTTGGAATAAATGCTTCAAACTCCCTTTAGGAAACAACTCTAACGCAGCACCAATGGTTTAGTTACTCATCAAAATCGGATATGAATATGACCAATGGAATTCTTAGGCTATTAAATTTGTATTTAATGTAATTGATATTTGTAATTTTTTTTAAAGATTTTTTTATATTGTATATTTTTATTATTAATGCGCATAATAAAATTAAAAGTTAATATTAATTTCATCAATTATTTAATAAAAAAATATCAATATTTTATAAATGTTAAAATTAATGTTAATTTTTTTTATTTTTTAATGTAAATTAATACATAAAAAATACATTTAAAACTCCTTAATCTCTACCTTAAAAACACATATTAAACAATTTTATTTTAAACATATAATTATAATGTTTAAAACTATTAATTTATAAATTAATTTTAATTTGTTAAATAATAATATTAATTATTTTATTAATTATTTTTAATAATTAAATTAAATTAAATTAATATTTTTTTAACAATCTTATAATTCATTAGTGGTCGTAACGACACGGTCCACACCAAAAACTGGGTGTCTATAAAGTAAAATGTTCATTTACTTAATTCTATCAAAAGACAGAAGTACTAAGGATAAAAGGTTGAACAAAAACGAAGATAGGACATATTGCTCCGAGGGACTCTGGTATATAAATCTTTGATGGTGGAACGCTCTCAAACTTTCTTTGTAAAATGCTTGCGACAATAACACCATATATAGCAACAGCTCCTCAGAAGATTACATTGAATTAAAAAGGGCATTGTTCAAAATTTAGTACCTCCAAAAGCATTACCAGTTGATGTCCCAACAATAATTAGAATGCTGAAGGGGTGAACAGCAATGATTTAACATCTGTTTTAACAAAGTTCATTCAGTACAACTTGAATCAAATCTCAAAAAGGTTTTTTAGAAAAAAATCCGGAAAAGGTTCAAACAACATATGTAGATCACCATAAGTAGAACAACAAATGAAGATGGGAAACTTCCAAACATATTCAGATAAGAATGTACACATTCTTTTAGTTTCAACCACTAATACAACAAATTTTCAACCTATTCCTAATTCATAGTTAATAAAAAAGAGGGTAAAATACCGTTGATGCAATCAAATCCTGCAAAACGCAATATATTTCAGTAAATATCTCTAGAACTAAAAGTCCCAAAATTGACCAAAAATATCAGGTGAAAGAGTAGGAGAAATTATAGGTCCCGAAACTAATGCAGGACTGTAAATAAAGCCACTGTTGTCGTCAAAGAACGGGTTGTAGTCTTGGTGAAAAACAGGGGAAAAATATGCGGCAGCCACCGGCGGCAAAGACCCAGGAGCGGGGGACAGAATCCCAGGAGACCGGATTGTGATTTCTTCCACTGAGCTGGGCATGTCGCCGGATTTCTCTGGTGCCCTGGCTTTTTCAGTTGCAGCGAGTCTGGCAGCGGGGGAGATATCGCCGGAGTTGGAGAAGCTGCCGGAGGAGAGTCCAGTGTGGCGTTGAACGATGGCCATAAAGTCCGCGACGTCAGCGTGGATGATTTTGGGTGAGATCGCGTAGATGATCATAGGTTGACGGTCAGGTGGCGGCGGGGGTTTCTTGATCTTGTGGGAGTCTTTGTTGAGCTTTAGTGGGGTGGGGCGAGGGCCTTGGAGTTGAAGCTGTTGACGTTTTGGTGGCGGTTGGGAGAGGGGTGGTCTCCGGCCCGCGGGGAACTCAGAGTTCATGATGATGGATCTCGGAGGCAATTGGGAAAGAAGACCGGACAGGGAATTTCACCCAGCTCCACAAAATCAACTAAAAAAATTTGGTTTCGGAGAGAAGGCTAGCTTGACTTTGAAAAGTCAATACCAAAGTATTTTGCAAAATGACGAACAAAGCATAGCCAATCGTTAGTGTGGCCGTACGAACATATTTCACCATATTTTCTCTCTTCTTTTTTTGTTGTTTTTTTTTTATAAGGACTAATTTTTGAGAGGAGAGATTGAACCAAACCTATAAACTGAATGATACATATCGTACTAAGTGATTTAAAAGGTCAGGTAAGTATTTCACCATCTTTAAAAAAGGGATTTTTCTGTGATTTAAGTAGCGCGTCCTTTGGGTTACGTTAGGAGGTCAGGTTGCCAGGACTTCTTTCATCTCTAAATAAATGTTGATTTTTAATTTTTTTAAAATAAATTAAAATTTAAAGATAATTTGTGACACTGTAATTCTTAGTATCAATAAAGAAGCGTAAGTATAATTAGTATATAAATGTAAAAATTAATTTGAATTTAAAATTTTGAGAACTCATAGAATTTAACTCTAAAAAATTATTAGGTCGGTCATGGATTTTTGACTGAGTTGTTTTAATTGGTACTAGTGCCTTAAAATAGTAAAATGCTAAGTACTAATAATAGAGCTCATAGTAA
This sequence comes from Rubroshorea leprosula, assembly GCA_020521535.1. Lineage (NCBI taxonomy): Eukaryota > Viridiplantae > Streptophyta > Magnoliopsida > Malvales > Dipterocarpaceae > Rubroshorea > Rubroshorea leprosula. The sequence goes on along the minus strand of BPVZ01000058.1, from coordinate 811,579 downwards.
TGATTTTGATACCAATTAAAATGACTCGAAGTCAAAACTCATCACTAATCTAATATCTTTTCAATTAAGGTTTACAAGACTTCAAAAATTTAAACTCAAATGTTAGTAGTGTTAATCCCTACATCTATATATCAATCACACTCATAGTTTTATTCTAATATGAGATTAGAGGTGTTACATAAAGAAAAAAATAGACTAAAGTTGTGTTTATAATTATTATGAAATACTATAACTATAAGTGACTCAATATTTTACTATAAAAAAATTATGTTATTGTTTGATAATTACTTTTAAAAGAGTTTTATATATTAATATAACTATGAAATTATATAAAATATTAATTAAAATTAATTAAATAATAATAAATTAATATTTTTATGAGATGATATGTAAAAAAGTAATTCTAAATGCAGCCTAATAATATATCCATTTATGTTTAGTTTTCATATTTACTATAAAAAAATTTTAATTTGTAATTAGTTGCCACACTTTTATTTTGCAAAGGCCTTAAATGCTTGTTTTAATTTTACCTTATTAAGTATTTTTATGAATTTTCATTTTTTGAGAGAATGTCAAGCTTTATTAAAGAAAAAAAAAAAGGTCAAGACCTGTACATCAAAACCCGTGGCATACCTTATTCTTCTCCTCTCAAATCACTACCTAATGTCTAATAATAGTAATAATGGAAATGAATGTCAAATTTTCCCTCAAATCTGCACGGTGTTCAAACTCTCTTTAACAAAAATTCTACTTGTAGTATTTCCTTCACGCAAAAAACATGTACTTTGCTATCTTCAGCAAGGACACGATGATTTTACCATTGATCTCCCGCCACCCACTGGTCTAAAGCATCTCCATTCCTAAGTCCAGCATGTTGGCACTCTACTAGTACCTGTTTCTTTTAAGCATAATACTCTACCAACATTTGTATCGTATGCAACGCCACATCACTAAGATTGATTTAGGAATTTGTGATTAAAAGAACCCACACGGCTTATTTCTATGTCAGATATGATACACATTATCTTGTGTTGATAGCTACACTGGAGTCAATGTTGCTAGAAATGACACTCAACTCACATCATTGAGATATAGACATATTCTACTTCGACATTATTCTCTTACACACAGCTAAGCATAGTTATATATATCTTTACAACATGGTTGGACACTTGTGAAGGTCATGATTACTACTTCTAGATTTGCTACTAAAACTTTTTGGACCTAACTACATTACTACTACTTGGCTTCCAATGATGGACAAAGAGTTGAACTTACTTCTACATCAAGGCTTCTAGCAATAGACAAAGAGTTGAACTTATTACTATTACATGGCTCCCAACAATAGACAAAGAATCGAACATATCTCTACAACATGGCACTTGGAAATAGACAAAGGACAAGACATGCTACATTGTAGTTGTTGAAAATGGGCAAAGGGCTAAACACACTACACATGATTCCTAGAAAGAAACAAAAGGCCAAACATACTATAGCAACTTAGTCAATCAGCATGAGGCCACTTACAATTGCTACGAACCTCTTATCTATTGTGGATAAAAGAATTAATTGTAAGGCTATGGTTCACACTCATTGGACAAAATGTTCACTACACACATTCTTGCGATTATAGGGGGATGGCTACCCTTTCAGTAATAAAAATCTATCAAGTGTGACCAATGGCTCCTTAGTGATCTCCCATGTATGGTAACGCGGTGCCTAGCGAGCAACATAACCAAGACCATCCTTTGATAGTGTAGGTATGTTTAAAAAAGGCCATTGCTAGGTTTTCATTACTCTTTTTATGGTATTACACCTTATTTATACTAAAGGCATGACTAGCCACACAATTATAATCCCCTTACCATACAAAACTCTACTCACGTTACCACATTTATATGATCGCTATGCTAGGGTTCATTGTGGATTTGTGAGGATTTTCTTTTCACAACATGGTAGATTTATGGGACAAAAATGACACTTTCATAGTAACTACACACATGGTTCATGCTATTATCATGGGAAAAACTAGCAAATGTTTTCCCTCTAGTTATGAGAGGTAATCCCTAATTAGCCTTGCAATATAAACATGGCCAATGGTCATACACATAATTATTATTTCTACATAAAGGGACAAATTATCAATTGTCGATAATTCTTACTAACAACACATTTCTACTACTTTTTACGTGTTGACAGATATCGTCAACCAATAGCAGTTGACTCGATAAATCGTTACTACAGTATACATACATTATTTATCATGGCATGACAACTATGCATAACAATAATATACAAGTGTTGCTCGTGCTCTATGGAAAAGAGGCATACCAATATCTACTTACATCACACCTTTTGATACACAAGAGAGTAGTCTTTCTTACAAAAAATACATACATATTTCAAAATTCACACACATATTTAGACAATTACTCATCCTTGTATTTGCTCTTTGTTATAAACGATCATGAACCCATAGGAATTGCTCAAAATAAACTATATGAGTTGTGACTTGGTAGGTGATGAACTAAATTTATCTAGATATTAATATAAAATTTTTATTTTGATATTATTGATAATTAGATAAAACAACTAAATTCAAAACCGATAAATCGGTCTAAAAAATTTGGAAATCAATTTGAATAAAATATATTTAGACCAACATTGATTCGGATAATTAGTTCGTAAAAACTTGGTCTGAATAATATAAATTTTAGACCAACAAAAATTTGATTTGAACAACATTTATTTTTAGACTGAAATGGGTTTGTATAAAACTTGAGAAAGGCCAACATTTGACCAAGAAATTGTTTAAGCGAAACTAAAACCAATCTGAATAATTTATTTTTAAGCCAAAATCGATTTGGGTAATAATAGAAGAAGACTAAGACATTACCATTTACAGACCAAAACTAGTCTCAATAAAAAATAAATTGAAATACACAAAAAATTTTCAGACTGATAATAGTTTGTAATTTATTGGCCTTAACCGCGAAACTAAAAACTATGGTGTTTTTCTTGGTATTTTTTGGAAATAATTTCAGACTATTTTTGTCCAGAAATTGTTGGTCTCATTTAGACTCAATGTTGTGCTATGCTAAAAATATTTCCAAACAGTTATTGGTTTGAAAATATTTTGCCTCATTTGCAAAAAACAAAAATTTGATAGCTGGATTAACATTTAAAAAAAATGTTATTTAGACTAATTTTGGTTTGAAATATAGCACTCTAATACAAGATAAATAAATAAAAAAATAAATTATCTTATGTGCTTATTATATTTTATGTTTAAAAAATTCAAAAAAATTATTTTTTTCTTCTTACAAATAGTTACATTTTATAAAAAATAAAAGTAATATATACAAATTATATAATATTTACATATAGAATATTTGTTAAATTAAAATTAAAATATGCAACATAAACAAGGTCAATTTGCATTTTTTTATTTTCAATCATTTGAAACTAAAACTCTAACATAATAATTGAAATTATAAATAAAAAATAAAATAGAAAAATAAAAAAAATGATTAGATATAATTACAATAAAAAATAAATAAAAATCTATAATATATACTACAAATAACATAAAAAAAATTACTTAAACCCATTTTTCTTTGTAAATTTTATCATTTCCTACAAAAATAAAAGAAATAGAATTAGTAAGATAAAATAAAAATAAAAAAGCATTAAAACAAAAAAACACACAAACACACACATATATGTGAAAGAAAAGTTTAGATCTACCCGAATTTTCATGATAACCTAAAAAAAAAAACAAGGTTAGTAAAACAAGAAATAAAACAAGGTTATTAAACAAACAAAAAATAAAATTAACTCAAACTATTATAATAAATAAATAAAATAAAAACAAAATTTAAAATTTTAAAAATAGATATAGATAACTTAGGTAAGAAGAATAAAGAAAAGTGGAAGAAACAAGAGGAAAGAGAAGGGATCAAAACAAGAAGAAAGAGAAGGAGTAGAGGAAAATGAGAGGAAGAAGGGAACAAAGGGAGAGGAAGAGAAATGGAACACAAAAATAAGGGGAAGAAGAGAGCAAAGGAGGAAGAGAGAAATAAGAGAGGGAACCAAAAGGCAAATGGTGAGGAGGAGAAGGAAGGAACAGAAAAGGCAAAGAAGAAAATTTTGAGGAAAATGAAGCAGACTCTGAAACATATAGGCAAACATATTTAGGATTGAAAACGGTCCAAGATATATGATAGCGCCTAAATATGAGATTAAAATGCTTTGAAAATTTTGCTGATTCAATATTTCAAACCATTTTTCATCTGAATATTGCAAAATTTTTGAATTTTCAATTCAAAATTTTTTGTGGAAAAGGTGTTAAACATATGCGTACCAAGTGTGGTCTAGCTATATATATATCTAACCAAAAAAACTCTATAAATTGTAGGTATAGGTAGAGGTATTTCTATAGCAAATATTCAAACCAAAATCAATTTGAATAAACATAAAAGATTAATAAAATGAAAAAGAGGATATATTCGACCACTAATGGTCTAAATAATTATCTAGATTGACAGTGGTCCAAATATCATGGCCATAACCCATTTCCTAACTCAATGTCTCAAACTGTGCTCGATTCATTCTACTCTCATTGAATCACAAGATTGAAAGGACTTAAATACTAGAGAGTCTAACTTTAAAGCTAATAATCTTAAGCTTATGCATTTGTAGTTTTGTAATGGTGTGGTCTTTTGCCACCGTTACCCAACTTCACACACATAACCAACGATGCTGAAGTCAAGGGCAACTAAAGTAATGAAATGCATGAAGCCAGCTTTGTTAGAAACATAATTGGGGCAAGAAAGGGTGGTGTTGTCCTTAAATGAAAAGTAGAAAAAGTAGCAGAGGAGAAGCTTCTGGATTCTAGCCGGCAATATTTAGACCATTATCAATTTGAATAAACTATTTGAACCAACAATGGTTCAAATATCATGGCCAGAATCCATTTCTTAGCTTAATGTCTCAAATCGTACTCAATTTGTTCTACTCTCAATGAATCACAAGATTCGAAGGCTTGAATACTAAAGAGTTTAACCTTAAACCTAATAATCTTAAACCTATACGTTTGTGGTTTTGTAATGATGTGGTCTTCTACCAATGTTAACCAACTTCACATGTATAACCAATGGTGCTAAAGTCAAGGGCAACTAAAGTACTGAAGTGCACAAAGCTGGTTTTGGTAGAATCAACGCACGGGAGGACGGTGTTGTCCTTAAATGAAAAGAAGAAAAAGTATCAGAGGAAAAGCTTTTAGATTATAGCTAGCAATATTTGGACCACTATCAATTCAAATAAACCGTCCAAACTAACAATGGTTTGAATATCATGGCCAAAATCCATTTCCTAGCTCGACGTCTTAAACCATGCTTGATTCGTTCTAGTCTCATTAAATCACAAGATTCGAAGGGCTTGAATACTAAAGAGTCTAATCTTAAGGCTAATAATCTTAAGCCTATACATTTGTGGTTTTGTAACAATCTAGTCTTCTACCATCATTAACCAACTTCACATGCATAACCAATGATGCTGAAGTGAAGGGCAATTGAAGTAATGAAGTGCATCAAGCTGATTCTGGTAGATACGGAATCAAGGCACGAAAGGGTGGTGTTATGCTTAAATGTAAAAAAGAAAAAGTATGAGAGGAAAAGCTTATAGATTCTAGCCAGCAATATTTGGACCATTGCCAGTCCTAATAAGTTGTTCAGATCAATAGTAGTCCAAATATCATGGCCAGAATCCATTTCCAAACTCGACATCTCAAATCGAGCTTGATTGATTCTACTGTCGTTGTATCATAGGATTCAAAGGACTTGAATGCCAAAGGGTCTAACCTTACAGCTAATAATCTTAAGCCTATGCATTTGTTTTCACCATCGTTAACCAACTTCACACATGTAACCAATGATGCCAAAGTTAAGGGCAACTAAAGTAGTGAAATGCACGAAGCTAGCATTGGTAGAAACAAAATCAAGACAAGAGAGGGTCGTGTTGTCCTTAAACGAAAAGAAGAAAAAGTATTAGAAGAGAAGCTTTTAGATTCTAGCCGGCAATATTCGAACCACTGATGGTCCGAATAAACTGTTTAGACTAATAATGGTTCAAATATCATGGCCAAAATCCATTTCCTAGCTTGATGTCTCAAACTGTACTCGATTCATTCTACTCTCATTAAATCACAAGATTCAGAGGGCTTGATTACCAAAGAGCTTAACCTTAAAGCTAATAATATTAAGCCTATACATTTGTGGTTTTGTAATAATGTGGTCTTCTACGATTGTTAATTAACTGCACACGCATAACCAATGGTGCTGGAGTTAAAGGCAACTAAAGTAGTGAAGTGCACCAAGTTAGTTTGGTAGAAATGAAATCAGGGCATAGGAGGATGGTGTTGTTCTTAAATGAAAAGAAGAGAAAGTATCAGAGGAGAGAAGCTTGTAGATTCTGGCCATGATATTCGGACTACTGCCTATCCGAATAACTTGTCTAGACTGTCAGTGATCTGAATAATATGGCCAAAATCCATTTCTTAGCCCGACACCTCAAACTGTGCTCTGTTTGTTCTATTCTCATTGAATCATAAGATTCAAAGGGATTGAATACCAAAGAGTCTAACTTTAAAGCTAATAATTTTATGTCTACACATTTGTGGTTTTGCAATAATGTGGTCTTCTGCCACTACTAACCAACTTCACACGCGTAACCGTTGATGCTAGAGATAGGGGCAACTAAAGTAGTGAAAGGCACAAAGTCGACCTTGGTAAAAACAAAATTGGGGTATAAGAGGGTGGTGTTATCCTTAAATGAATAGAAAAAAGGTATGGGGAGAGAAGCTTCTAGAATCTAGCCATGATATTCGAACTAAATGGTCCAAATAATATAGTTGGAATTCATTTCCTAACCTGATGCCTCAAACCGTGATCGATTCATTCTATTCTCGTTGAATCACATGATTCGAAGGGTAACCTTTAAACTAATAATTTTAAGCCTACGCAATTGTGGTTTTACTATGATACGATTTTCTGCGCCTGTTAGCCAACTTCACTTGTAAAATCGACGATGTTAAAGTCAAGGGCAACTAAAGTAGTGAAGGGCACAAAGTCAACCTTAATAGAAACAGAATTGAGGCACAAAAGAGTGGTGTTGTCCTTAAATGAAAAGAAAAAAGATATGAAAAGAGAAACTTCTAGATTCTAGCCATGTTATTTTAGAAGCCATGATATTCAGACCACTATCAATTTGAATAAACTATTTGGACCTACAGTGGTCCAAATATCATTACCAGAATCCATTTACTAGCCTGACACCTTAAACCATACTCAATTTATTCTACTCTTGTTGAATCACAGGATTTGGAGGGCATGAATACCAAAGAGTCTAACATTAAAGCTAATAATCTTAAACCTATGCATTTGTAATTTTGCAATGATGTGGTCTTCTGCCATTGTTGACCAACTTCACATGCGAAATCAATGGTGCTAGAGTTGGGAGCAACTAAAGTAGTGAAGGGCACAAAGTCAGCTTGGGTAGAAATGGAATCGGGGCATAAAAAAATGGTGTTGTTCTTAAACGAAAAGAAGAAAAAGCATGAGAGGAGAAGCTTCTAAATTCTAGCTAGAATATTTAGACTAGTATTAATCTAAATAACTTATCTGGACCAACAGTGGTCCAAATATCATGGCCATGTCTTAAAAATGCTAAAAAATGCTCTATATTGAACATATATTTGTAACAGAATCTTAAGCATGAATCTTCATGCAATATTAAACATGTCCACCATCATCAAGCAAATTATCTTTTATTTTTCTAATTAAGTATACATTATATACATTCTATATAAATGAACATTCAACTAGTTTAAATATTTATATACGTTAGAAGTTATATTTATAAAACGTGTCATACAAAATAAAAGATATTATGTCATTATTTTATACATATATAAGTCTAATGTCCTATTTATTGTAAAATAAGGTTTACAAATGTGGCGTCTTATGGGTAGCAGTGCCACTAGTAAAGGGAGGTGTTATGCCAAGTTGCTGGTACAAGAATTATAATGATTTAGTTAAAGTTGGATTTGATGCTTGTAGCATAGCAAACTCAGCTTGGGATGCTTGTAGCATAGCAAACTTAGCTAAGGATGCTTGTAGCTTGGCTTGAGTCCTTTATAGCTCATCCCTCAATGTTTGAATAATTTACTGTAACTCCTCAACTTGGGGAGAGTGCTACATCATTGGTGGCCTCAAAGGTTCTTAATTAGAAGTATTAACACCTACATCTTGCGGATGGGTGTGAATGTCAAGACCTCTTAATTAACCATCCCTTCCTCACCCCATCGATTGCCCTGAGTAATAGGTTACCATGGATTTGTGTAGGGTCAAATCCTTCCTCCCCTACTCTAATTGCATACTCAAACACTAACTTTTCTTGAAATCATATAAAGCACACAAAAAAATGTTAATATCGATATGAAAAAATCTATAACAGTCATGATAATAATATAAATATATAATTATGTCATATATACAAACTTCAATAAATGAAATGTATATCTTAGTAAAAATTTGTGAAAATAAAAATTTATGAGTTTAGGATATTTAATAAAAATTTAGTTTAATTCAACAATCTCCCTTAAAAGTTAGACTTTTATCTGGTTATCAAAAAAAAAATACAATGAACATCAATAATTTTAATGAATTCATATTGAAATTTTTAAAATTTTGGTAGCCACCCCTAGAAATTGGATTTCTACCTTATCATAAATAAACATAAAATACAAAATATACATGTCCACATTCAACATAATTTGTATAATAACAAACCAATGCTATTAAAACTAATTTCAATCCATCAATAAATAATTTCAAGTTGTATATTTCATATTATTAAATACTTCTACTAATCTTCCTCACCTCATCATTACAATACATGAGCATCTAATCTTTTCCTTTAAGTCGACGCTCGCTCTTGCTTATATATAGCTCTGGGAATTAGGGTAGACAACTCAATGGATACACTTTGCTGTAATAGAAAAATTAACAAATATTAAAACAAATATATAATAATATAAAAATATTGCTAATAAACCTCCAAAAACACGGTTAACTTCAATGCCATTTTCTTCCTATATATAGTAACATCCATGGACCCATTGGTGTGTGTCACCTTTGGGCCTTTAGCCCAATTCACTTTCGCCGCATTAGACTGCCTAATATGGTTTTTATCTTGAATATTGATGAAAATATTTTAAAGTAATATTACAATAATTAAGCATTACTATTGGTAATATTTAAAAATTTTAATGTAATACTTTACTCTATTACCTTGATCTATATATGAATAAGCTTTTGAAAGAGCTCAGGATTTATGTTTATAGGTTTCACTTGAAAATTATTTGTTGCACACTTTATTTTTAGCTCATTTAATACATGTTTGAATTTGATATTACATGTATGAGTCCATTGACTCTATCATTAATCTCTTATTCCTATTGAAATTTTTGTTAAAAAAAAAAAAAGAAACATGAAAATGTCTTAGAAATAATTAAAAAAATATTTTAAAAATAAATAAATAAATAATTTTAGAATGGTAGATGGAATTAAAATAGGTCTCATTTCTTTTGCATCTAAACAAAATTCATCCCTCAACATCAAGAACTTATCAAAATTATATCAAAGACAAATTATGATAGTTTTGTACGTAGAGAGATATATTTTATACAAATTCAAAAGTTATTAAGCTTATTTGGAAATTAAACCTAACATTTAAAAGATGGGCTATACGCAAAATTGATTCCAATAAAAATCTTGATGCTCTTATGAAACAAATCCCTATGAAATATAAGCATTTGGAAGATTCTCCTTTAGCTGTACTACAATTTTCCACCTAATATTTTGTGAGATATTACCACCATCATCAAGCAACAATGGGATTTTATCGCCATCTGTTAGCATTTTCATTGATTTTCCCTTTCCCTGTCTATTTCTCTAATTGGATGCTAGCTCTATGTCATTAAGACTGCTAGAACTATAAATAGTAGCATCAATTGCAATCTCTAGAATGATATTAGCTATAGCATCCTCTTGTATCTGACATTCATGATCGATTTGAGAAGGACGTCTATCGAGCTAAGATGTGTCAATTGTCTCAATACGCCTTAATTTAATCAAGTTCGCTATACAAATAATAAAAAGAAAAAGAAGTTCATTAGTCAATTAATTTAAATACAATAAATTAAAATTAATATACCAAATAAAATAAACATAATTATAAAAATACAAACTATCAAATATAAATCAAATTACAATTAAAAAAAAA
>BPVZ01000058.1:779857-795028 GCA_020521535.1 Rubroshorea leprosula | reverse complement strand
GTTAGGTAAATAATAGATATAAAAATTAATTACTTATGTCAATTATTAAAGTAGGACCTTTCCTCCGTAACTTTTTTTTTTCATCGTTTTTAAAGAAAAGGATAGGGTCTGTGCTTAGGGGTGAGTATTGATATGAATATAATCATTACTTGTAAGGATTTTATTCGTTTGGATAAATACTTTACTTGAACGGTGAAAAAGTTACGTAAATAATGAGTATAAAAATAATGGTTATAAATATTAAATTAAGTAAAAAATATAAGGGTTTAGAATTATTTATTTGATTTATTTAATTATTTTATTTAATTAACATATTATTTATATTTATATAATTGAAAGTTTATATATATTTATTATATTTAATATTTATATAATAATAATTTTAAAAAATAAAAAAAAATTACACAAATAAATTATAAATAACAAATTTTAAACCAAACACATATCATATGTACAATTAATAACTTTTTTGCTTATACTTTTTTTTTTTTAAACAAATTCAATTTTAAGGAGATAAGAGAATTTGAACCAACATTGTACCGGTAAAAGGATACCTTCAAAACTAGCTATATGCCTATCGGCTTAGAAGAACAGGTGCCCCCCTTGCACTATTAGGCAGCAGTGAGCACATACAATTAGAAAATTTGATTCCTTTTAACTTTCTCTTTACTTTTGAATTTCGACTCAGTTTTTATTTATTGTATAGATAATTTTTTAACTTCAAATTTTAAATTTAATATGATAAAAATTATAAGTGAAAAATATAAATATTAAGATATTAAAATAAATACAATACCAATCACTATCTCTTTTTAACAAACTGAAGCAAAGGATTAGGAAAACTGAAGCAAAGGATTAGGGAAACTATGGGCCCAAAAACTTAAGGATAATGATATGTTTACCCAATGTTTCCACACCCTTCAGTTTTCAGTTACACCCAACTCTTTCCGTTATTGTTTCCGTTAATTACATTAACTCCCTTACCATTACTTCTTTCTCTTTCTTTCTTCTTCTCTTTTTTTTCCTCTCTCTTCTCCATTATCGGGTTCTCAAGAGAACCCGTTCGGTCCCAAGTACAGTCTTTTCCTTTTCTCTCTCCTTTCCTTTCTCCCTGTTACTGTTTCGATTGATGTTCTCTATCTTTCAGATATGGAGTTGGGTTTGAAATGTTAGAATTTTTGGGAGTTTTTTGGGAGAGAGAAAACAAATGGAACTTGAGATGTTGGAGAAATTCAACAACTTGAAATTTTTTATTGTTGCTGTAATGAAATTTTAATCATGGCCATTCGTTTTGCAGACCCATGCCTCCAACTTCCCTTTTTTTATTTTATCTTCTTTTACTTGTTGCAACGAGATCAACTTTGACATTGCAACGAGATCAAGCCAGCGGCAATGAAATCCAGCAAGCAACTATGAGCGGCAGCGAGAAACATCCAGCGACCATAATTGGCAGCAAGAAGCAACTAGTCCGCGCCAGATCCACGTCGCCAATGGCTCAAGACAGAACCGCAACCACAAAGGCGGCACCCACAAATCTGGTTTCCATCTTCAAAAACAAGAACCTTCAAGAAGAAATTAAACAAATTTTGAAGTGTAATCAGACCTGTCATGCCGATCAAACATTTATCCCTCACCAAAAATCTTTGATTTTAGGCCCAAATTTCATCATCCCCCACCGACAGCCATAAATCCTCTTTCCCACAACCAAAAGATCATTCCCTCTCAGTAACGGAGTTAATGTAATTAATGGAAACAATAACGGAAAGAGTTGGGTGTAACTGGAGGGTGTAAAAAATTGGGTGTCCGTATCAGCGTCCAAAACTTAAAGATCTACTTTAAAGTACTTTTTTTTTTGTTAGTTAATTTATTTTCATTCATTATTTTTTGGTATATGTTTTTTGTTCTTTATTATTAATTATTTAAATGAGTTTAGCTTTTTAATAATACATAGATTTCAACGTTGGATATGAAACTAAATTTTAGTTTTTTATTATTATTTTAGATTATATTTAAGTTTAAATTGTAATAAATAATATTTTATTAAAATTTTACTAGTTTTATTAAGTGTAAATTAAGAGTAAACAATATTTTATCAAATTTTACTTTGAAAAAAAAAATTTAAAAGAAAATATTATTCAGCAAGCACATAAGTATATACTTGTAAATTATCTTATATTTGTTGGGTTAAATACCAAGTTTAAGTCGTCAAGTATTTGGATAAGTATTAAACCTAAAAAATTATGTTAAAAAATTTTCAAGTCAAGTACTAAAGAAAAATGATTTAAGGATAATTTTATTGTATTATTTTTTTATATAACCTTACATATCATTTAAATAATTGATTTTTTATTTATTTAGAATCTATAACATTAAATGCATCAATGATATATAAAAATTGTATAAAATTATCCTTCTATTATCGTCTAAATATTAAATCTATCTCATATCCGAACTATAGCGAAAGTGCTCACCCCTATATGTGCCTAACGCTTTCACTTGTAGTTCCGCTACTGGGCTAGAATTCTTACCCAACCTGGCCCTCGCTCTTCCCCTTGGTCACTCGACTTTGTCCACGTCATTAATCTTGGAAATTCTTACCGTGGCTTGTGGTTTTTGGACTCGCAAATAATTCGGTTGCAATCTTGCCCTATCGTTGTGTACTTCACGATAAAATTTCTAGTGAGTGCAAAACTTCGTTTTGAATCTTGAATTGGAGCTTTTGGTGTCGGGCCAGCATGAGCGTGGGGCCGGGGAGCTCGGCCAAGTTGGGGGGTGGCTGGCTCAGCTTCATCGACTCCTAGGTGCACAGCTCATTCTTACTTTTAGTTCAAAATTAAAGTTTAATTATTTTAAATTAAATTTTACTTAATTCTTTAAAGTATTTTTTTAAATAAAAAAATTAAATTAATTTTATAATATAAATTAAGAGGAGAAAGGAAATTCTCCCAAGTATTGAGACGGGGGACAAATTTTGCCTCTATTAAAAATCTTTGAGGATCCTTGTCCTCAAAATTCACAAACACAGAGATGGGAGACACTCCCCGGCATAAACACGTAAAAAGCCCCTGAAGTTACTAACTTTAAGGTTGTTTACCCCTAAACTTATTAATGCAGAATTTATAACCTTGAACGCAAAAGTATAAGGATTTATGCCCCTTAGCTAACATAAGACATTAAATCTCAGTTAAAAGAAAAACCAAATAATAATGAAAGTGGTCCTCAAAGAATACAAAAGTGATTGCTAAGTCTCAAAAGATTTTAATGGGAGATATTGCCACATATACAAGAACAATACTAAATATTTGCCATCAAATTGAGCAAGTAGCTCAATCTGCAGAAAGAATTCTAAAAGAAATAAAGGAAAACAGTCAAAATGAATTAAGACAAGCAAATGAGAGAGTAAACTCAAAAATACAATTATGTAATAGACATATTAGATTTAGAGAATAGAGAATTAATAAATTAAGAGAAATTAATAATTTATTAAAATCAACATGAATAATGAACAAATAGATTGGATTACCATGTATCTATTTAAGACATTGGGTAGAAGTATAATCTATACAGAAGATATAATTACCATTGATAAGATTCTTGAAATAGAAACTAAAAATGAGAATACTGTGAGAAGAATTAGAGAGATGGGAAAAGGCAAAAACCCATAATTTGCCCTTCAACTTTTGAGTATGTGGCACTTTACCTCTCATCTTATAATATATGATTTTTTACTCTCCTGGTTTTTGAGTTTATGAGAATGAGGTAATATTTAATGTTGAGGGGCCACATGCAGCACTTACACCGTTAATTTCCATCATACATGTACATGTCAATCACACGTGAGCCTTTTTTTAAATGTTAACAGTCTAGCTTGGACTACCCATTAGCGGGAAGTATACTTCCAAACAATTTAATTGTGGGTCTCACTTTCTAACTTATGAGTTAAAAAAAAAAAAAGAAAAAGAAAAAGGAAAGTTAGATGAATGAAAACAAACAAGTCCGACTCCTGTCATTCTGATCGAGAAAAACCCGACCAAAGAAAGAACTTTACTCCCCACACCAACCAAAGAATCTATGTTAAAGTAGTAGGATATTCTATTGAAACGTATGGGACCACAACACATGAACAATTCCAATAGTTTTCTTGGTTTGATTGTCAAGTATGTTTCTTTATTCTAAGATGTTCTTCTTTACTTTTGAGGTGGTATTGTTAATGCGTGTGATAGATTTGAGTTGGATTAATTATTTAATTAAGATTTAGGGTTTAATTAGGATTAAAATACTTTAAATACTATTAAGCATTGTTTGTGATTACAGTTTTCTAAGTAAAAGATGTTTCAGGGTTTCAGTGATTTACTAAATAATCAAACAAAGAGCTATAAGTTTTGTTTCCAATTTTGCTTTTCATGTTAGTTTCAAATCCAATTTCATCCATGACTGTGTAATTACAATGAAGAGTTTTCAAGATTAGGTAATGTGAATTAGTTATTTCTAAATCTATAAATTCATAATTAATAACTTAATTGATAGATTTAACACTTAAATATGTATTCATTTATAGTATATTTTTCCTTTATGATAGTAATGGGGACATTAAGAATTCACCATGGTGTTAATTTTTTGCATGAGTACTAATGACAATCTTAGATATGTTGGAGGTAAAGTACATGATGAGGATATCAAATATCATTGAGTAACTTTGTTGTATTTAGAAGAAAGGGTAAAGAGTATTGGGTATATGCATTTTAAATATCTATACTACAAAGATCCTTATGTTGCAAAGTTTGGTGAAGCACTAAAAGTTATACTTGGTCAGGGGGAACTTAGTCACATGTGTTAGCTCTTGAATGAAAGGTCAATTATAGATGTGCATATGGAGCATGTGTTTGATGAACCAAACACTTTATATATGCTTGAAGGTGGTAGTATTCCATGTGATGTAATTGATGGAACTAATGATATGTGACCAAGTGTTCTGAATAAGGAAGTGATAGATGAAGGTACTATTCATTTTTGTGAAGGTGCAGAGGGTGAGGGTCCATAGGGAAACAATGAGATTAATGTAGATGGGGACATTAGGGATGGCTATGTGACACAAAATTCACAATTGGCCTCAAAGGTAATGACATAGCTCATGAAACAAATGTAGAGCATAGATGGCAACTAAAGAACAAGTTCTAAAGGAGACTAATCATGATGATGATGAATTTCTTGATGCTCTATAGAGTGATGTAGATGATAAGGAGGTGGTTGAAGCTATTAGAAAAGTAAGGGAGCTTGTAGGAAATCAAAAGAAGAGTAGAGCCAATACAATAAACAATGCAGATGGTGATGGTGCTGGTGCTGGACTAAGCAACACAGTCCATGAGCCCTAAAACAAAGATGATAATGAAGAGGAAAGGATTTTTGTTGAAAATAATAGTGATAGAGATGATAGTTATGATTCTACATGTGAAAACAATGAAGAATGTGAGATTGTAATGATAATTTATGTGAATACAATGATGAGGAAGATGAATATGATCAAGAGGAAGATGAATATGATCAAGAGGAAGATGAATATATTGTCCATGCAGATGTAAGAACCACAAGAAGTGTTGATGTATGGTTTAACTCTTCATGGACTGATGTTTGGTTTGAGGTAAGGATGAAGCTTGTGCATGCATCACAGTTTAAGAAGGCTATAGCAAAGTACCAAATCCAAACTACAAGTTGAAACTTGTGAAAACTGGCACTAGTAGGCAGAGAATTCAATGTGGTGATCCACTATGCAATTGGAAAATCTTAGCCAGTTATGACAAAGATGACAAGTGCTTCAAGGTGAAGACATATTACAATGAACATACATGCTTTAAAAGTTTGAAATCACACATGGTTGGGTCAAGGGTTGTTGCAGAACACCACAAGAATAGAATTGTTGCAAATCCACACATCAAAATCAATTAGTTAGACTTTCAAATTTAGAACTAAGGGTTCGTGTCTCAAGGGATAAGAGTAGATTGGTAAAGGTTAAGATTTTGAAGGAGATGAAGGAAAACTTACATAAAAGAATTTGCTCAGTTGAGAGGGTATATAAGAGAATTATTAAGGTTGTCATTGAGTCGAATGTGCAAATTGATGCAAAGCTGCCCACAACTCCATAAGGAAAGCTTAAGTTTAAAGGACTTTATAACTGCTTAGAAGGATGTAGAAAAGGTTTTCTACTCAATTGTACACCAGTGAGAAGGATGTAGAAAAGGTTTTCTACTCAATTGTACACCAGTGATTGGAGTAGATGCCTGTTTTTTTAAGGGGATGTGTTAAGGAGCCTTTTTAGTAGTTGTTGTAAAGGATGGGAACAATCAAATGTTCCCAATAACATGGGTTGTTGTTGATTCAGACTGCACAAGCTCAGGGACCTTCTTCTTCAAATGCCTAGTACATGATTTATCAAATCACACTAGAGTAGAGTTAACATTTATCTCAAACCAACATCCTGTAAGTGTAACATTTTATGTTTTTTAACTTTGTAACAATTTATATTTATGTTATTTAATCATAAATGTCATGCCATTTATGTAATATTCTTCTTTAATTTATTATGAATCACTAACTGTCTTTTTTTATTATTATTATTAAACACAATTTGGTAGGGGTTGATTAAGGCAAGGCAAACCATTGTCCCAGAGGCTAGGCATAGGCTATGTGCTAGGCATATATATGTTGATTGGTAAAAGTGTTTTGAGGGAAACTACTAAGGAAAGGTTCTAGGTTGTTGTAAGGTCAACTTATGAGGGTGAATTCAACAAAAACATGGAGAAGATCAAAAAATTAACCAAGGTAGGTCATGGGCCTTAAAATCAATCCCACCCGAGCTGTGGTGTAAAGGCCTTCTTTGACACATTATGTAAATGTGATGTGGTGGACAATAACATGAATGGGACCTTCAACAATTGGATAATGGATGCTAGATTCTTGCCAATCATCCAATTGTTAAAATGAATAAGGGTTAAGGTTATGGTTAGGATGGCCAAAAATAGGGATGAAATCAAAAAGTGGAAAGGAGACATATCACCAAGAATTAGGAAGAAATTAGAAGTGAACAAGATGGAAATAGCCAAATGCATATGTGAATGGAATGGGGGGACTCATTATGATGTTTGGCATTGGAATGATAGATTTGTCGTAGACTTGGTTGGAAAAAAAATGTAGTTGCAAAGCATTGGCTTTAATAGGTATTCCATGCTCTTATGCCTTGTTTGCAATAAGCTTAGGAAATTTCAATCCAGATGAATTTGTATTAGTTTGGTACAAAAGGTTTAAGTACGAGCCTACATACAACTTACCAATCATGCCTTGTAATGGTGAGCATTTTTGGGAAAATTTTCATGGTGAACCCTTGGAACCACTTCCATTTAGATCCAAGCATGGAAAGCCAAAGGTGAATAGAATGAAGAGCACTGATGAAACATAAAGGGTGAAGGTGGGACATCTAGAAAAGATGACAAGGGCATGAGTGAAAAGAACATGCTCATTCTATAAACAACTTGGCCACAACAAGAGAGGCTACCCAAAAGGGCCAACTGAAAGTGAAGTAAACTACTTATTAACAATTTATTATGCATAATAAATACAATAATGGAATTTTTCTTCTTAATCCTCAATAGGCAATATCTGAGAAAACTGTAAGGCCAATAGCAAGAAATCCCCCTACTTGTGGATATCATAAACAGCTTGGTCACACAAAGACTACATGTATTGCTAGATTTATAATTGATGATGATATAAGTATAATATGTAATTATTAATTTTTTATGAGTTTGATAGTGTAAAATTGCTAATTTTATGTTTATTGCTGCTGTTATTATTTATTAAGCAATCCAGCCAATATGATGGAATTGGAAGAAAGAGAGGCAATAGGTTTGGTGAATATATCAATTCACTAGAGTTAAATCTTGTGAGTTTTTTTATATAACATTGAGTTGTAATGATAATTGCTTTACTCACATTTATTTTTCACTAATTAAATTATATTTTTGCAATAAGGTGTGCAAGGAGAGACTACCATGAGACACACACATCGTAGTCAATTTCACAAGAGAAACCCCCTTGAAAATCAAAGAAGCGAAGATCAAGTAAAGATTGATCATTTAGGAAGGTTTTTGTTGTTGCACAGGAGTAAAATACTTAGGTGACAACTCGTGACAACCTATAGTAGGTTTTTTTTGTAGATAGGATGTTAAAGTTATTAGAAACTAAGTGACAACTTGTAGGTCTTTATTTTTTTTTTTGTTGGGGTCTATATTCGGTAAGAGCATGTTGGGATTTTATGATTTTGGATTGTTGAAATGTCATGCAGCTTTAGTGTAACTGGTCAAGTTCTTTCTTTGATTGATTTTGTGCAAACCTTGTAAATTGTTTAGGCTTACATTAACAGCTAAAAAAAAAATTCCTTATTTTTTTGCCTCTTCTATACTTTACATTAATAGTATATTGTACACATTCTGGATTATCATTATTCAAAACATGACATAACATAAAGAACAATTATAGGAATTTTGGAATTATCATTTAGTATTCATTTTATATTATAAAATACAATACTGGGGAGAATTCAATCAGGCCCAGGGGCAAGAGTTAACAATGTTCAAAGGCATACCAACATATTGCCTACCAAAAAATAGTTATTGCCCACATAATATAAGTCTCCCCAATTTTTTAGCTTCTCAATCACTAATACTTTTCAAATCCCTCTTCCTATCAGCCCCTTTAACCCAAGTACAAAACAGGAAAAAGGCCAGCACAAAAGCAAGAGAAACAGTTAAAACCAAACAAATCTTGCCAGACTTCTTTCATTTCTCTAGCTTCGCAACGTAATGTTACCATCATTTGCAAGTCATTCACTTCCCTTTCTAATGCCTCAATATGTTTCTCTCCATTTTCTTCATGACACTTCACAACATCCCTAATAGCTCTAATACTTTCTCTTGTATCATCTAAATCATTTTCCAATTCACTCTTACTATTGTCCAACCACAAGATAACCTCCTTAACCTTAAAAGAGAAATTGCGATCATACCATACAAAATACTTACATTGTCATTTTTTCTTCTGCAAATATGAAAATCAAATTCCATTAACATGTTCCATTAACATGGAATCAAAACCATCACTCTATTTCAAACAAAACCCTAAAACCTTCAAATTTAGGAAAACAAAAAACCTTCAAAATTGCTTAGCAAAGAAAATCCCTAAACAACACACAACACACAAGTCAAAAGCAGATTTTACGGGAAGAAATTATGATAGGATCATAGATTGGGCATCCAAAAAACCTCCAACCAAGATTCTTCTCGCTCCAAGACATGATCCTCGGAGCCTTTAAATCACAAAAGCAAAATTGACTCTACCCTTCATAATCATAATCATATCTTCCAAATTCCACCAATGCTAAAGTTATAAAGTCACTCAAAGAAGCCATGGAGCAAGGAAGAAGAGAAATAGGTTTGAAAGTGATATATCAAAGAAGACAGATTTCATTTTTTAACTGTAGGGATCATTTAAATAGATTTTGTATCCCATCCAACTTTCCTTTTTTTTTTTTTTGTCAACTCATAAGTCAAAGAGTAGGGCCCACAATTAAATTGTATGGCAATAGAGTTCCCACTAATGAGCAGTCCAAGTTAGATTGCCAACGTGTACAAAAACGTGCACATGTTGCTAACATGTACATCTATGACGGAAATTAACGGTGTATGTGCTGTATATGGTCCCTCAATGTTAAATATTGCTTCATTCTCATAAACTTGAAAACCAGGAGGGTAAAAAATCATATATTGTAAAATGAGGGGTACAGTGCTACATACTTGAAAAGTTGAAGGGCAAATTGTGGGTTTTTATTGATGGGAAAATTGCTTTCTCCAGAATTTGATTCTATTAAAAAAAGAATAAATGAAGTAAAAAATTCTAGAAATCTAAAAGAAATAAAAGAAGAAATACAGTCTATCAAAGACTCAAAAACTTTGATATCTTAAGTTAAAAATATAGAACTTAAAATGAAAAAAAATTCTTAAGATATTGAAAGTGATTGTCAAAAAATTTGCAATAAAAAGTTTAAAGACATATAATAGAATAATTCCACAACTAGAAAGTGATATAAATACAAATTTTTATAAGATCCAAACATAGCTCATGGATCCACAAAATACTATAATATCAGTATGTAGTAGATAAAATATTGTAGATATAAATGAAGGATTTAAAATAATTTTGAAGATTTTCACCAAAAAGCCTAAGATAATTTGTGCAAACAGCTTACTACAACTACTAAATAATTAGAAAATATGAAAATGAATCCTTAAAAGAAGGAAATTAAAGAAGAAAGCGAAGAGGAAAAGGATGAGATACATCCTAATATAACTCCAACAGAATTTCTAATGCAACCTAGAGTAGAATCCAACATAAGCCAAAGCTATAAAAGAAATAGAAGTCTAACACATGAAGTGATAAATGATAAAAAAGAGTAAAAGATTTGGAAATCAAGCTAGACATGAAATGCCAATTAGAGTTAAAGAACAAATAATTAGTAGTAATGATATTTGGCTAGATTTAGATTGTGTTACCAACCTAGAAAAGGTCATTATTGACTGGGCTCAAGCTATTTGGATAGCCATAGCAAACAAAAACTAGAATGCCTTACAAGCAGTTAAATTTATTGAAGTCACCTTTAAAGGGATAATTCACAATTGGTTTGCCAGTTTAAATGAAGAAGAAAGTAATACTATCGTAAGTGGAAATCCTGCTTTCAAAGAAGTTAATGAAAACGAAGCAATTCAAGACATAATAAATAGGTTCAAATCAGCCATAATGAGAGAATTTTTAGGATAAAATTGAGAAGAAAATCAAGAAAAAGAAGAGGCCAAAATTGGAAGAATAGCAACATGGAATCTGCAAAGTTTAGAGTTATATAATCTCTGTGAGTTAGATCAATACATTTACTTATTCTAGAAATACTATTATAAGGCTTCAAATCATGGAATGATTAAGGGCCTAATGGAATTATTCTTTGGAAATTTTCCTAATCCTTGGGGAATAAAATTGGCAAAAGCTTACAGAATATATGTAGAAGATAAAAAAGATACTTTAGGACTATGGATTTGGTTCGCTAAAACCAAAATTAATGAATGGTGTATAGAAACCTATAGCCAAAACAAACTAAGAAAAAGTATGAAAAAAAGACTATGTTGCCTTAAGAATAGTGATCCAATCAAGTTAGGATATAGTTACACCAACTAAAAAAAAAAAAAAAAAAAAACTAAGAAAAAGTATGAAAAAAAGACTATGTTGCCTTAAGAATAGTGATCCAATCAAGTTAGGATATAGTTACACCAACTAAAAAAAAAAAAAAAAAAAATTAGAATTAAAAGAAGTAATAGACAAAGGTTTAAAAAGAACAAATTTTTTGGAAAGAAAAAGAGGTATTTTAAGAAAACTAAAGCACCAAGAAAGCATAAGAAGAATCCTAAGAAATGCACATGTTGGTTGTGTAAAGCAGAAGGACATTATGCAAATGAATGTCCTAAAAGATACAAAAGAGAAAGTACCAAAAACCTAAAAATTTATAAAGAAGAATTAAATGAAATAGATATTAGCTCTATAAGTAGCAAAGAAAGTGTATATGAAGTGAAAAGTTTACATACTTCTAATAGTGATGAATTAGAACACTCAGGAAGGAGAAGCATATTTTGAAGAATACAAAGGATATGGACAATACAGCCAAATAACTATATTCAATAGAAGTAAATATAAAAAAAATTAGACAAAAGGGAATGGACCTTGCATTAGAAAAAGGATTTAAGGCCAACTCTTTTATAAGTAATCCTTTCAAGAGAAAAGATATAGTTTACTATAGAATATCCACAAAAGAATATAGTATTCCTATAAGAAATACAATAGGAATAATAAACATACCTTTAAATATCGAGGTAGAAATTAAAAGCTAACTGTCAAAAATCGAAGAAACTGATAGATCAAAGATAGGTTTTATCCACATTGAAGAAATACAAATACTTATTAAAGCTGATTTTAGAGAAGGAATAGACACCCCTATAAAATTAGCTTTAATAGATAATAGAATCAATGATAAAAATGATGTTATCCTTGGATTAGTACAAGGTAATCTTAATTACCTAAAACTTATGTTTACGATATATCCAAAATACGTTGTAAATATTAATGATAGAAATATCAACAAAACTCTAAGTTTAGCACATAAATTTGTTAGAGAAAATTTTATGAAAGATGGATCAATGCCATATTGTATTTACTATATGATAAATTATGCATTAACCTATAGTCATCAATCTAATCTTTTTAAAGATAAAAAATACATTGAATTAGATCATATGTTTTTTGAAATAGAACAAATTCAGAAGCCAAAAATGATCACTAAAATAGAACTACCCAAAGAATGGAAAAAACATTAGTGAAAAATCACTCCTACTAGGATAAAGAGAAAGAGAAAAACCTAAACTAATGGCATGAGTCAAGAAAATTATTAGTCAAAACAGAACATGAACCAAGCCATAAAAGTAGTATAAACTTAGGAGCTTTGAGCTACCCTAAGAGAGAAAAAAAAGTCTTAACTAGGACAATTAGTATAAAACGTGAAGTGGTGTTAAATACTTTAAAGATTATCTCTAGACATTTTAAAATAAAAAGGGATTATTATGATGGAAAGGAATGGCATAACATTTTTATCCCAATAGATATAGGAGCGAGAGTAACACATATCCATAACAACATGATCTGACACTTACAAAGGTTTGAACTCACTAAGTCCTACACATATTACAACTTTAATGGTGCAATGACCACAATATGTGAATATATTAAAGTACCTCTTAGAATGGAAGATAAGAACAAGATTCAACATTAAATCACTATAACAACTCATGGTGAAACAGAAATAATTGCAAGTACAAAATTGATGCTAGGAAACACATTCTTAACATCAATACAGCCTTATAACATCCAAGAAAATTGTTTGAAGATTACCTTAAGTGGAAAAGAAGTAGTTATACTAAGATACTATGAAAACTAGTATCTATAGTGTATACATATCCATTGGAATTAAGTATGAAGAATACAAAACAGAATTCTTTCATGCTTTTATAGATACATGATCTAGGATATGTTTGGCCAAAACTAATGTATTCCCAAAGTATTATTGGAAGAACATCTCTTAAACTATAAAAGATGTAGCTAGATGGAAGTAATATTCAATATCAAACTAGAATAGAAAGAGTGACTACTGTAATTGGTGGAACTAAAGTTATAATTTCTCGAGTCTATGAAAGCAATGAGCATGGAAATGACATTCTATTAGGAAACAATTTCCTAAGTCAATTCAAGTAATATGTTCAAACTGCTTCATATGTAATATTTTATACACTCTATGGACATTGGCTTTACACCTCTAGAATTTATAATGCTTATTCTACAGCGATAGAACCATTAAATTTTCGCAGCCAACGTGGTGAGAATAATAGAAAAACTCAATCAAAAGAGATTAGAAAACCAATGTTAGCATTTTGGAATAATGAAAAAACACAAGAAGAAATAACCCTAGAATCTATCTCAAAAGAATTAAGAAGTAATTATAGAAAAGATCCTACAAAACTATAGGCAGTTAATAAAACTTATGCCACAATTGAATTGATAAACCCAAAAACTATCATTAAAGTTAAACCAATGAGGTATAATCCTGAAGATAGAGAAGAATTTGAGAAGCAAATTCTAGAATTAATAACCCAAAAAATTATATAGGCCTTTAAAAGTTCACATAATATTCTTGCCTTTATGTTAAGGAATAATAGTGAATTAAAAAAAGGAAAAGCTAGAATGGTTGTCAACTGCAAACAACTTAATAGTAAGACTAAATTTGATGATTACTTTTTACCACATAAAGAAACTCTAATCAATAGCATTAGAGGAAAGAAGATATATTCAAAGTTTGATTGCAAATTAGGATTTTGCCAAATTAAGCTAACTCTTGAAAGTATCTTACTAACAACCTTTAGTGCCCCTACAGGACACTATGAATGGTTAGTGATGCCTTTTGGATTAAAAAATGCACCTCAAATATTTCAAAGAAGAATGGATAATGTATTTTCTTCCATCAAAAAATTTTGCATGGTTTATGTAGATGACATATTAATCTTCTTTGATAATGAGAAAGAACATTTATGCCATCTTAAGAAATTTGCATATTTATGCAAGAAACATGGAATATTAGTTTTTGAAAAGAAAGCAAAGATAAGAAAAACCAAAATTGAATTCCTTAGATTAACAATAGATTCCATAGGAATAGAATTACAACCTCTCATTAGTGAAAAGATTTTGATGTTTTCAAATAAATTAGAATCTAAAGAATAGATTCAAAAGTTTTTAGGAATACTCAATCATGTAAAGTAGTTTATTCAAAACTTAACTCAATTAAGACATCCTTTGCAAAAATTGCTCAAGAAAAAGGAAAGTCAACAATGGAAAATTTATCACATCAATCATGTGAAAAGAATAAAAGAATATTGCAAAAACCTTCCTAAGCTACAATTACCTAAAAATGATGAAGAGTTCATTTTAGAATGTGATGTCTCAGATTTTTACTGGGGAGCAGTTTTAAAAAATTCTCAAGAAAAAAATCGATAAATATGCTAGTGGTACATTTAAAGATGTCGAAACTAAATATCATTCAAACCATAAAGAATTATTGACTATTAAAAATGGAACAAAAGAGTTCAGTTTCTTCTTATTACCAAAACATTTTAAGATTAAAACTAACAATACTCAAGTTAAGGGATTTATTTTTGTTGAGGGATTTATTTTTGTTGAGGGATGAGTTTATATGGTTACATCACCAATGACGCATGCAGATTCACATCAGCAAAGGCCTACAATGCTCACTTCTCACATTGGGCGTGCAGCTCCTATTTTCTACTAATTGTTATAATGGAGTCAATATCGCCAAAAGCAGCACTTAACATTATTCTCTTATATATCGCCAGAAACGACATTTACCTGTTTCACTAGGAATGACACAAACATGTTCTACTTCAGCAATATTCCCTTACACATGGCTAGACACGGCCCAATTATCTATGCAACATGGTTGGGCATTTTTTATGGTCATGTCCT
>BPVZ01000058.1:760183-779757 GCA_020521535.1 Rubroshorea leprosula | reverse complement strand
CTTGGTCACCATCAACCACTTGCAACCATATTTAATGCAAAGGTGGTTACACAAGTTCCATGGCGTTGGAAATTGCTATAACAGATTGTTATTTGCTGGCATAATCTTTCAAAATCTTGCGCAAAGCCTGAGGAACCCACCAAATCCTATGGAGATGTTGTTTTGGCCGGCTACACTCAAGCATCTCCCAAAGATGGGATTTCATATGGCTGGGGACACTACCAAAAATATACAATTTCCAGTTTCTTTGCCAGAACCAACAAAACTTCACTAGGACCACTAGGCAATTCATGATCCCATTATCACAGAGTTGCCAACAGTGCCTAGAACCACCAAAAATTCGACAGCTCACCCCAACCTTTCTACACACCTCTAAGCCACCAACCAGAAATTACAACAATACCACTGCATATATATAAAAATTATCTACCCTTCATTTTGAAGAAGACACAACACAAAAACACAAAAAAAAAAAAAAAAGAAAGAGAAGAACAAAAAGAAAAAAGAGACGAATGCAGCACAACAGACTTGCTCACCAAAACTCTCATTTCTCTCCTCTAAAGAAAAACTAATCCCATCTTCAACCCACTGCTCTGCACGCAGGAATCACCCGTTAACCACCATTTTGCTAAAGTTTCTAGTGCCTTCGATTCTGTAGAGTATTTCCCAACTCTGCGAAATATTTTTCTAGTTCTAGAAAGTATTTTCCAACACCGTAAAACATTCTCCAGCACTATTGAATATTTCCAAATTTGCAACATATCATGGTTGTGGAACAACATGTTGTAGTTCCAGCTTTCGGTAGTTCTCTTTGAGCATCAGACGATGAAGATTGCAAGGTTAGCATCAAAAATAGGATCAAGTGTTCCATTTGTAAGCTCCCAAGCGATCACCTTTCCTGCTCCCAGCACCACTCCCAAGTTTATCTTTTTTGTCTTTGGAAGAACCTCAAGATTAGAGTTGTTGCACTCTTCGTTTTCAACATGAGGATTGTTCGTTATAGAGTAAACATCTACACTAGGGATGAAAGAGGTCACATTTATTGTCATTATTATTATGTTACAGTGATTTATGTATGAGTGTGATTCTCAAGTTGTAATCTTTGAACCATGTGTATTTCATATCTCTGTTGCCCTTCCTTAATAATGCACAACTTCTCTCCATCATGTTTTTGGTAGTTGTGTGATCATCTAAAACCCCTGGAACCCCACCATTGCTACCCAACTCCATCGGCTTGGCTGGAAGATTTGTCCCTTCAAAAGCTTTGCTGAAGAGTTCATTGCAAGACACCGTTGCCTAGCAGAATAGGATGGCCTGTAGCATGTAGCTGTCCGCACATGAGACTGGTGTCGCCGAAAGAACCCCCCCATTTTCTCGGGTGTCATCCTAGTCAGTTTCCACATCACTGTCACTACTGATTCATCCATCTACACTACTAACACCCCCAAACTATTTTTAATAAATTACCTTTAATACCAAAATATAAAAGATGAAATAGATGATAAACATTTTTTGCTAAGTATGATTTTGAAATTGAACATGTCAAAGGGGCTAATAATTGTCTCGCAGATTTCTTCAGTAGAGAAAGAGCTAATTGATGAAACCCTGAAACTTCAAAATAAAGGAAAAAACCTTATTTTTGAAGGTCAAAAGATACTCATCGGAGGCAATAGCCAAATAAGAGAAGGCCAAGAAAAAATGATCAAACGCCAAGAGATAATTGATGAAGGTTGTAACCTTATGGATGAAGGCCAAGATAAAATTATTAAAGGCCATGAGTTTTTGAATAATGGACAAAATGCTCTTGAAGAAGTCAAAGAGCTAATAGAAAAATTAATGAATTTCAAAGTAATTACTACTATTAGAATCAACACCAAAGAATCTAGCCATATGGCAAAGAAAAGCTCCCTACAAGAGCTAAAAGAAAATTTTGAACAAGGTGATTATTTGGTAGGGTTACTTGGAGAAAGTTCAGGGAAATTTGATTATTATGTCAAAAACTCTCCCCCAGAAATATCAACATCTCAAGCTGAAAAGTCGGCTATTCAAAATACCAAAAGCCATAACTTTCGACCCGATTACTCAAGAAAGAAAGAAAAGAAAGTTACAGTAATAAATACATTGTCAAAAATGACAATGAGTGAAGAATATTTACAAGAATACCATAGAGTTTGTAAATTGACATATTCGATGAGCTATACCAAGAATTGCCATCCTATCTATGAAGGGATCTATCCCAGAGTTACTTTTATGCAAGGTGCAAAGCCAAAGGCAATAAAAGAATTATTCCATTATGTTTTTGTAAACTATATCTATCTCTCAAAAAATTATGAAGAGAATTCAAAACTTCCAAAAGTTATACGCTAAGGAGTAAAGGACTTCAAGGCTGGCATTGAAGCTCAAGAAGTAGTATTTGTCAACATCTACTTGGCAGCACCAGAATAGGAGAAGTCTCAATATTTTCATAGTTATCATATGGTTCATTGGAATTCAATCAAAGAAGATTAAAATAAAAGCAAATGAAGATCAAAATTTTCAAGATTTTCAAGAATCTTTCTGTAGAATTGAGTTCATCCGAGAAAGAAGAGATCTAGGATTCAAGGTTTTACTCCAAACCTTTGACAGAATGATAGACATGAGGAAAACATGGACTTATGGCTTCTCTAATGAAATTTCAGTGGAATCCATTGAAGCAAGATTAATGACAAACATCAGCCCATTCAAAATAAAGCAAAAAAGAAAAGAAATCTTTGAAATTTTGATCCCAGCTAGTAAAGCAATCCCTAATAGACTATGCAAGCTATTGAAGCATGATAATCATTGTGGTTTATACTACAAAGAAGAATCTACAAAAGGAAAAGCTAAAGCCCCATGTGATGAAAAGACCACTTCCTCAAATAGTAAAGAGGATCTCATTATCCTTAGAAGAATCCAATGCAAAAGACATAAGCTATGACGTCACTAAAGAAGAAGAAGAGTGTCAGCAAGATTCTATGTAATCTACTTTAGTAAAAGCAATCACCAGACAATAATGTAAACTTTAAACATTAAAAATGACAAAAGAAGAGATTCCAAGGAGAACTATAAACCTCCTATAAGCTATAAGAGGTATTAGGCATTTGAATACCCAAATACCTAACCTAAAAGCCTTTTACCATGTATCTGTAAACACCCTTCAAGACGAAAGGGACTTTTCTCTCTCTTCTCATAAATAAAAACATGTTTTAGAATAATTCTTGTGTTTCTATCCTTCCTTATTTACATCATAAAATATGATGAAAAGAATTCCTAAAAAAAACTTAAGCAACAGTGAACTCACTTGTCCTCTCTGGATACCCATTGTAGCCTAAGTGTGGCATTGAGGGTTGGACAAAGAAAGCATTAGCTTGATCGAAGGCTAGACTAAAGAGTTTTCAAGTAAAATTCTAACTCATATATTTTATCATGTGGAAGCAAGGTGAGCATAGAAACTGCCTTATTATACTTTAACATTATATTGTTATTGAGATTAGAAACGATGGGGAAATAGTACCCGACCTCTTATATTTTGAATAAGAAAAGTCAATCTTTAAAATCTATTCATCATACTTTAAGATGCTTGATTTCATTTGAGAAATTGTTGTAGATAAGAAAGTTTATGAGCAGCAATGCAAATATTATAGAAATAAAATAGTAAAAATTTTAGAAAAAAATAAGTAATTTTGAGGATGACTATCATCTATTCAAGAATCTCAAAAAATTGAAGCAAACAGCAGTTGATTTAAATAAAGATCTAAAGAGATTAAAGAAGGCTAAGGAAAAGTTATCTCTAGCAGCAGCTTAATAGGTTTAATTCCGTGTTTATTGAGTTTAACATACTAACTACTCATTAGTCAATAGTAGTCTAAGTTAGGTTCCAAAAACCCTTGAAAAAATTTTGGTATCAAAGCTGTAAAAGAATTAAAACACAATAATGTTAAGAATGTATTTAAAAAGAAAAGTCAAATTTTAAGAATAACAAATAGATATAATCTCAAAGATTATAGAAAGAAAAGGGATTATCCCTTATAGAACTAATGAATTATTTTGGGATAGGTATATTCTTGAAGTGAGAAGAGCAATACCTCTGGAAGAACTAAAAATCTTAGCAAGATAAAATAAAAATTAGTTATGAAGCAAATTTAAGTTAAGGGACTAAAGTATCAATTCAGCCAAAGATTAAATTAAGCGTAATGGTCAAGAACGTGAAAAGTTTGGTAAGAGGGCAAAGGGCAAAAACCTTCAGATTAGTAAGTTAAAGGGTACGTAACCCTGACTTATAAATAGAGAGCAAAAACCCTCAAACTCAAAAAGTTGAAGGGCAAAGTATAGATATTTGCCGACACTCCCCCTACCCGCAGGTCCCGCAAGCCTTGTCACTATCCATGAACATCAAATGCACTCACCCTAATAGCATGATTATCTAATAATTATAATTTAGTCAAATTACATATGTACAACAGAAGTTTAGGAAGAACAGCCGCATCCTTTTTAACAAAATAAACCCTCAACAGCAGAACAAAAATCTAAGAGGGTATTTAAATTAGTTATTTTGATATAGTTAATGGTTGATAATTAATATTTAATGATTCATAATTATTATTATTTATAATTTAAAATATATAAATTATTTAATTAAGATCAATAATTGATAGTTATATTTTAACCTCTAAACTGTACATAATTAATTATTAATAATTAATATTTAAACAATTATAATTATTATATATAATTCAAAATATATAAATCATTCCGTCAAGATCAAAAATTATAATTATTTTTTAATCTCTAAGCCAAACCCTCCCTAAATTCTCGCAATATTTGTGAAGAAATGAGTAATTGGCAGAATTGAATTCCCAAAACTACTTTATATAAGCCGAATGGACACAATTTCCAGCTTCCTCTTCATTTAACACCTTTTCTTTTTTCTGCAAGTTTCAAGCAACTGTTGTTCCTTTTTAGTGACGATGAAACTAACAGGAATTAAAAGTATCGAGCTACCCTACAAAATTTCTACACGACTCCCAAGAGAAAAAAGTGGGGGGAGCATACTGCTATTTTTTTTATTAAGCAGAACCTCGTAATATCTAATTAATATCGAGTTAAGCTGATTAAATCGAAGAAAAATTCTTTAAACATTTATTTTTTTATTCATAATATTTATATTCATAGCTTTAAAGGACAACCAAAACCCCTCTCCCTGACACAGATACTAATACTGCTAATAGTATACTCAGACACTAAAACCAAAACAAAACAGCAACCATGTTCGCTCTTCATTGCTTTGGGCTTGGATCCTGACTCTGCACCCAGCCTTCACGATGGAAGATTCCGCTTCTCGGCGACGCACCACTCGCCGCAGATCATGGTGTTGCTCTTTCACCGTGCCTCCTTCCAGTCCTGAAAATCTGTCTTTCTCTCACCACCGCTCAAGTTACAAGACCCATTTCCAGCAGAAGGGTGACTCCCTGTCCAAGCTCACCTCCAATTCGGTCCCCAGTTCGCCTCAGAGCTCTAAATCCGGGTTAACTCTCATGGGTCTGATCGACCCTCGTCGGATTCTCTCTCCCGGCAGAGTCTCCCCCATCGACCAGCATGATTCCGTCCAAGAACCTCCCCGCAACCAACCCTTGGATGTTGACGCTAGACCCCGTTCGAGATCGGTGAGTTTTCGGGCCAATATGGAGAAACCGGAGCCCAATTCGTGTTCGGATCCAGCCCGCGACGAAGCTTACGATGTGAGGCTAAACTTGAAGGGGACGAATGGAGGGATTCTGGTGCTAGAGCTGAATTCGGGAGTTTTGGCGGCAAACTCTGAACTTTTCGCTGGCTTGATTGCGGATTCTTCAGAGAAGAAAATATATAGAATAGAGGTGCCGGAGGTGGAGAATTTGGGAGTTTTTAGGGAGACTATTGAGCTTATGTTTGAAGAAGATATCACTAGGAAGCTCTTGAAGTTTGGGGTTTATAGAGCTCTTGATATACTTGAGGTTAGTGTTATTTATTATCATTTTTCTTAAGAAATTTGTGTTTGTGTGGGTTTGCCTTATTCAAAGGTTCCGTAGAAATGTCAGTTTTTCCTTTAATTTGCCTTTGTTGAGATTTATTCTTAAACACAAATAGGCAATTTTTAATATAATTTCCTTCAAATTGCCATTTTTGGTTGAATGCTGTTAGAATGTTAGCTTTGCTTGTGTAATTTGTGTGATGTAATTATGTCCCTCCATCCCTTTCCTCCCCCTTTTGAAGGTTCGAATTCTAGAGCTAGCAGGATATCTTGATATTATGTTAAAAAGCTTAGATTTGGGCATTACTAGGTGCTGGAGTTAGGTATTATAAGATTTTGCCTCTTTTTCTCCATGATGGCAACAATGCAGTTAAATCCTTGAAGAAATTTCTGCATTGTTATTGAATGACTTTCTGTTCTTCTTAATACAGCAAAGGGAAAAATAAATTTTTCTTTTTGTCTTATGTTTTGATACTCAAATATCAGTATTAGATTTCTAGCCCTTGATTGTTATTTTATTATGCATGTTATGTTGTGGTGTCATTAAGTTGTTTATATCTGTTTCCTAAATTGATATTTAAGTTTGTGTAAGACATGTCTAAGAGACGTCTTGTAGTTTGTAATGAATATATTTTCTTCATATTGCAGTAGACCATTGGTAAATGGAATATCTAGTCATTTAGTGGCTTGAGGCACTGTCAATGCCTACTGCCATTGGTAATTCTCATTGTTCAATCTTGCTTCTCTTTTCTAAAGTTACCACAAGCTTTCTCATTCTTGTTCAGTGTTCCCTTATTCCCTCCCAAACCTTAATGTTTCCTCCCTTTTTAAACTATAAGATGGTAAAATTATTCTACAACATCCAACAACCATTGACTGTTTCAGAATTGCAATTATCCATATTTTTAGTTTTAGTCTCTCTTTTGCATATGATTATTTCCATATTAAAGTCTATTCATTTAGAAATGAATACTCCCGTTCTTCAACTCTAGGCTCTAAAAACTTCAATTTTCCCAGCCTTAGCTCATCATGGAAGTCATGTGGCATGTTAATAAAACTTATATGGAAACAATTTTCCTAGCCTAATAAATTAACCCATTCCAATAAAACCCTTGCCCGAATTTCTGAAGTTGGTATATATCTTGAGAAGAATAACCGCCAATCAAGATTCCTTCATGAGTTCTTCCATTCTTATATTATTAATTATTCAAATTCCTAGTGTTGCATTCTCACCCCATCCCATGCACAGATAATGTCCCTAGAAACATTATTTAACAAAATGGATCAAATTTAGATTTTAAATTACACCTTTAGGACATGTATGAGCTATGAAATATGGGACTTGCTAGATGAACCCAATAAGATTTGGTGATTAAGCTGAGTATGCCAATTGTGAGCTTTGTAACTGATCATATAAAACCTCAAGTTTGTTTAGTTTAGGTCACTTAGACAAGTGTAATGTCAAGCAGTTTGTTAAACAATTGAAAGGAGTACAATCACTGATTGAATCTTGGATCAATCTCATAAATATCTCATCTCAGCTCCAGCCATAACTAGAACAAACTTGTGGCACCATTTTATATCTCTGTCACATTTACCAGAGAAGTTAGGTTACAAATCCTTTTTGTCTAAATAGAAGTCCATTTAACAGCAATTCCTGCTGTCACCTTGATAGGCTACATATATCCTTTAGTTCTTGTTACTAAATGTAGATGCCTTACCATGATACCCTTGATGCAACTATGCTAAAAATACTACTTGTCCATCATTTTGGTGCCCTGGATTTGAACATATCTATGGTTTTAATCTGTATGCAAAAAATCAAACCTCCTTGAGTTAGTAATTAACAGCTAAAACGAGAATATGCAAAACAAGAAGAGAGATACATGGTTGTTATTCTTTTCTTTCCCCTTTCTTTTTTTTTTTTATCTTTTCTGAGCATCACATTCATTTCTTGTATTCTTGAGTATGTTAGGAAGCTGATGTGATCCTTGCATTGATCACTTCTTCCCATTTCTAATATTGATGGTGTCTGTGGAAAATTCTGCCAGGTATCAGCCAGCATTATGTTTAATAAAGCTGTTTTGTCCTGTTTAAAGTACCTAGAAGCTGTTCCTTGGACCGAGGAAGAGGAGGAAAAATTGAGGAACCTTTTTACGAGGTTTAAGTTTGATCATGCTACTACGGGAGAAATTTTGGCTAGATTCTATCCACATGACTCGGTAGATTCTGAGCAAAATTTAGCCAGACAACTTGTATCCTCCATCACCACCTGCAGCGATGACAATGCAAGAAATGAGCTAAAGTCAATGGTCAAGGGTCTTCTTTGTAAAAGTGCAATCTATGAGAAGGAGCAACCTGATGTCGGTAAAAACGATCTCTATGCTGTTTGCCACTCATGCGTGAGCTCACTTGTTAACCTGTTCGAGGAGGCCTCTGATGCCATCCCTCATGAAAGAATGGCCAAAAAGGAGAAAAATAGGCCTCTAATTGAACGCATCTCAAGGCAAGTGGATAACATTAATTGGCTGCTAGAAATCATGCTTGATCAACAAATGGCAGAGGAATTCGTGGATTTCTGGGCCAATCAAGCACATTTACTTAAAGTGCATGAGGTCGCATCTCCAATGATTAGGTATGAGCTCAGTCGGGTTTCAGCAAATTTATTTATTGCAATGGGCATGCGGAAGCTGCACTGCCACTCAAAAGAAAGATCAGTGCTTTTCCAAGCATGGTTTGGACCAATGCTGGGGGACTTTGGTTGGCTGCAAAGATGCAGAAAGGGGCTTGACGTGAGGGCCTTGGAGGAAGCAATGGGTCAGACACTCCTTACACTTCCTTTGAAGCAGCAATATGTGTTGTTTATGGAATGGTTCCGATGTTTCTCCAAGCATGGAAGTGAATCCCCCAATCTCAGCAAAGCCTTCCAGATTTGGTGGCGCAGATCATTCCTTAGGGGCTCTGAAACTTATGCCATTGAGGCCAGATGATCATCAATAGCATTCTCCCCCCCCCCCCCCCCCTTCCCTTTTTTTTTCCTATTTTCCCTTTTTTTTAAACTCTCCTCCCGTTTGTGTAGAAGTGAGGTAGTATAGCTGACAGGATTCTAAACCATATTGGAATAATGTAGGTCAACTACGCAGAATTGTTGTCATAGTAGCTATTGGGGTCAACTAATAGTCCTCTTTTGGAATGATCCTCGTCTTTCAATATGATAAGCTGAATGCCATTGTCAAACCAGAGAAAGTAGGGGAGTATCAAAGTGCAGGGCGAGACCTGACTTGCTCTGGCATAGCTTCCGCAGGGAGTTATCTTTTTAGATTCTAGATATTGAGGGTTTCAAAGATTGTATTCTAAGTTTATGAGATCAATAGGGATTCCTTACGAGATCATGTCATTTTTCTTCTTTAAATGGAGCATATTCAAGGCAAATGCTTGTGTAATAGATATTTGATCCACTTTCCATTTGGTAACAAGGGTTGGTGTTACATCCTTCTTTTTATAAACCCAAGGCTTATCAATTAGAGGAATGTCTTGTCCATAATATCAATTCAAGTGCTTTGTTTTAAGAAATTAAGAAGTTTGTGACACTTTAAAGCTAAAGTTATAACAAATACGTAAACAAGTGCTAGTGAAACAAAAAAGAAAGCTTGAAATATTACTTGAGACAAATTTATTCGCAGGATAGGAAAATAAACAAGAACACCTGTGAAAGTGTTATTTAGTTAGTGCATAAGAAGAAAGAACTATTCATAAGAATAAAAGACTTGTTTCACTTGCCTTTCCGGACGCAAAATTTAGTACAAAATAAATTGAAAATTTACAAAGCTAAATAAAGTTTTAAACAAATACAGATTTGCCTTTTTGATGACTTAGAAGCATAGCTTACAGTTTGCATAAGACATCCACCAAAAGATCTTAGGAACAACAACTATATTTCATGCTACTATCTAAAATAGTGGAAGAGACACTATGAGCTCACAGCTCAATAAGCATAATTCTTAATTTTTAGTTAAGCTAATAGTTCTTAATGACTTAGTTCTTTATGTAAAAAATTCCATTAGTTTCTTACTTGTTCTACACATATAGAATTAAGATACTGTAACCATAGAACATTTACACAATATAGCACAATAAATAGAAATAGCACAAACTATGAAGTCATTTGAATGTACATTCACTCACATTATGTGCTAGAATTAGTCATAATTCTTACTTATTGTGTAGAGTTTCACTAGTTCATTGTTATAACTCCCAAGCCTAGGTTGGAGTCCAATCTCTCCATAGTTCTAAGGCAATTATAATTTACAATATAGAAACATGCATAACAGGTTCAATATTTTATTTAACATGGTTCGTAGAATCAATAGGAAAAGGCATAGCATATTCCCAAATTATTTGCACCGAAAATAGCATCACGGATCTTATTTTCAGATCCTAGTTATCTAACTCAAATCGCCATCTTCAATGCCTGTACAATTATTCAAATAGAAACTAGGCTCCAACATAGGTTATTTTCGGTTTATCATTTTTTCTTTACTTATACCTGAACTTATGTTATTTAACCTTGATTTGTAGTCTTCTAGAGCCTTAATAACTTATATTTGTTTTGTCCAACTTGTTTTTATACCTTTTATTATGTTTGATAGTCTAGACTTAAAATTAAGAAAGATGATGTTATAGGGACAATCTTTTTATACGATCTTTTGATACAACTTCCTCATATTATTAAATGAGTTGATGTATTCAATATGACAGCACCTACATGAATAAAACTAATTATGTAAATGACACATCAAGTTATACAAAAAGATATGATAAAAAAGTTATCTCAAAATCATTTCCCAATTAAGAATTATACTTACCACACACACTTGTTTAAAATTTTGGACTTGGTAGAATTCCTCAAGAATCTCCAAACTCCTTCCCTTTCGGTCTAGCTAAAAGGAAAAAATACAAAAAATAGCAAATTAGTTGTAAGACACAGATATACTCCCTTAGTCAAGGTTAAGTGAGTTTTAATTACTTCCCACTTAGCCAAACTCTACCTTAAGACACTTATTATTGACATTAATAGGTTAGTAGACACCTGGACTCCACTAATCTATTTCCTAAAATGACATGCAACCCAAAAATAACAGTTGTTATAGATTAGGACCTAATTTTATATGCAATTAAGGACCCTAACTTTTGACTCAATGCAAATAAGAATTGCAATATCACATTTTGTTTTGTTGGTAAGTGAGTCATTTTATAGGTTAAATTTTGGAGTTAGCACTCGGAGAAATTTTATTTTCATATGGTAAACTAATATGGAATTTAAGACTTATAAGTAGAACATTTTTTTTTTAAATGTAGACAAGGCTAAGCCTATGCACATTTTGAAACAAATTTTTTTTACGTACTTTAACGGATGCACCTCCACATTTACTTGATTCAAAGAAATGAATTTCATTTGCGCTTTATTAAACTTGAATTTTATACTTGGCTTACAATATGACACTTATAGATCATGACTCTTTGAAGATACAAGTGAGGTCCAAAATCTTGGGACAAATGGTTTTAGGAAAATATAGGGCATTGTAAAATAATAGATAACATATCTTCTATTTGTCCCAAAAACAATTATTATGCTTTTTTTACTTAAAATTTTTCTAAATTAATTCCTTTTTTTATTTTTAAAGTTAGACAAATTTTTTTTTCCTACAGTTACTTTATTGTTATTGCTTAATTTTAAATATCAACGACATATGTGGCACAAAATGATGGCTAAGGATGAAAATATCTCTCATGTTAGAGAGATTAAGGATGAAAAATGAAATTTTATCCTATTAGAACAAAATTTTTGAAGTAGTAAAAATATGCTGCTATACCAACCATGCTAAGATTGTCATCAGAAGTTGAATAGCTCACAAACCATATAGAAAAGTCTTACGAAGACAAGATGGATTCTTGAAAATCTCTTGGCCACACCTGACTAGCAATATATTGTGATTGGTATTTAGCTAGCACGCTTGTCTCATCAAAGAAAAAAAACAGAGTGCAAGAGGGAGAATAAAATAAACGGGAGGATATGTCATTTTTATTTCTAATTGCTTCTGACACACAATTTAGTATATCATATAAGCATAATGAAAAAAATGGAGATGCAATTATTAAAGAACCCAGTAAGTGTTGCCCTCTTAAGTGCTGCAGAAAGAAGTGACTTGACCAAATTCTTATCAAAACTCATGGATCTTCCTTCCAAGACTTTTCTTTCTGCGAACAAATTGCCTTTTAACATTTTTCTCCCTTGACTTGCAATGCCGAACTTTAGAGTTTTTATTTCTGCTTCTTGCCACCAGACAGAATACGTTGGATTTGCAGCCCTCGGCTGAAAGCTTGGTTGAAGAGCAGCCTGGTTTGGAACTCAGTGACGAAGGGGAACCAGGCCAGTACAGCCACGGGTGCAAAAATGATCACCCCCATCATGTATTCATACCCTCTTGCTAAAGCCTTCACTGAACTCCACATTCCAATACCCTTTACACATGGCTTGCATGCCTGTGATATCTGATCATGAAGCAGGCACTCAGTAATGCGACAGGAATAGACTTAAAGATCCAAAGGAAAGAAATATGTTAAATATATTAGATCTCAAGAACATTAACACCACCTTGCAGTATTACTTCGTTGCGAAATAGATATTATAGAATCTTAAATTGTCTTTTGGTGGTGATTGTAATTCAAAAAGAAAGCGTGAAACTTCTTGAAATGATGCATACCAATAATTTCAAATTGGGGTATCGGGGTTCAGAGATTAGTAAGGAAGCTGTTGCCACTAATGTCACTAATGTCAAATGTAGCATGCACCGTGCCAAACACAAACACAAACACACAAGCATGTGCACATATGCACAAAAGTGTGTGCTTAGAGTTGAAAAGGAAGATTGTGTTCGCTTCAAAGACCAAAGTGATTTTCAAAATGAGATTAGTACCTGTAGAATTGCCCATCCTGTTGGCATGAAGGCCAGTAGGCTCTGAAAGATATCTCCAACTGTGAGACCAAGGAAGTAAAATAGCATGCCAAGGGTGACTACAGATCCAATGAACAGGAATAGCTTTAGTAGTCTGAACATAAGCTGGAAATCTGCACTGAACTTCTTTCTACCCATGGATACAATCTGCAGAACAAAGGAATGTTGGTGTTTAGAACCATGAATTGGAATTAGATTATTCCCATTTATAATGATCTTCTGAAGTTGAAACTCACCTTTAAGACAATCATCACAGCAACAATGACCAACCAGGACAGACCATAGACCTGAAAACATAAAATAAATAAAAGACAATAAATAAAAAATAAAGACCTTTACTTATCCAAGATACCAGTTCAGGATTTTGCAACTTGTTACAAAAAATAAAGGTATTAAACTCATTTTTGTCTACCATCTTTTTTCCAAAATGCCAGGAGATGGGACTGTTCTTTGCTGCCATGCTATAACACCTCAATTTGCATCAGTAAGCATCCATGGGGAAGCATCAGAGATTAAAATCTTATTTTTAACAGCACTATTAGTTCTTCTAATGACAATTTAAAT
Organism: Rubroshorea leprosula; assembly: GCA_020521535.1. Taxonomy (NCBI): domain Eukaryota; kingdom Viridiplantae; phylum Streptophyta; class Magnoliopsida; order Malvales; family Dipterocarpaceae; genus Rubroshorea; species Rubroshorea leprosula. The sequence goes on along the minus strand of BPVZ01000058.1, from coordinate 766,152 downwards.
GATTAATTAAGCACAATTAGTTAATGGAATAACTACAAAAAAGTTGGTAATGTCAAAAACCTTTTGTTTTAGTTTTCCATGGTTGTTAATAAAAACATGCTTAGTTGCTGAGCCAAGCAAATGTAAAATGGAAAATTAGATAACAAGTATAGGAAAACCAGGTTTTTAAAGTTGTAAAATGGGAAATCAGACAACAAATACAGGAAAACCAGATCTTCAAAGCTGAATAACTGGGTTCCAACACCTTAAGAATTAGGTATTGGGGAAATTGATGAGACAAGTTAAAATTGTCTTCCATTCACAAGGATTTGAGAAGCTGGTGTTCCAAAATGGAGGTGCATAACTACCCTTCAAAACAGAGTTTCTGTTTGGTTTCCATTTTTTGGAAAATTTTCTTTGCAAACATATCAGCTCTAAAACTGTGTCCGAACTCAATTGTGGAGAACTAGTGACTTTTTCATTTTCAAAGAAATTAAAAACATATAAATAGAATAGCAGTTTTCTGTTTCATTCTGTAAGAAAGACAGTTCTCTATTTCTGTCTGCAGAAACACAGTTCTCATTATCTAGGAAATAGTCTATCCTGGATTTTTTTGGAAAGTAAAGATTATTGAATCTTGAAGAATCAGGTTTCCTCACACAGAGCCAGAAAAAAAAATTGAAAAACCATGTTTTCTAACCATTGAACACCACAAATTTTCATCCCTAAAAACAATTTTCTTATTTTAGCAAATAAACAAGTTTGCACATTGTCTCAAACTGAAGAGATACTAACCAATCCCAGATTTAGACTTTCTCTAACCTGTAGATTAGAATGTAAAAAATTGAAAGTAGAGCATATCAAAGGGTAAGAGCAGCGCATAGACTCACAATTATGCTCCGTTGTTGACCAAGTCTGCTAGCCTTGCTAATATTTAGCTGATACACAACTCCATACTGGTAAACTAAGAAACGCAGAGCAAGAACAATCTCTAACAAACGTCCTAGAAACCCAGTGTGCTGCAAGTGCTCCTGTTCTTCATCCCACCAGGATTCCCAGCTTTTGTTTGCTGGCACTCCAATGCCACCTCTGCTGTTTATCCACTTTGTCCAATCATCCCAATCATCCACTATCTTTTGCCATTCAAATCCTGAAGGATTGAAAAGGAAAGGAGCAAACAACCAGGATGCAACTAAGAACCACATTGAGAAGGAGAGAAGTAAATAAGCTGTTGAATTACTTGCTGAACCATATATCCTGTAGCATACAAGCAATACCATAAGCTCCAACCCTTTCACAAAGTGACTCCTTGAATACATCCTATAGTTCTCTGCAAATTTCTCATGCCGCACTACAAATCCTCGCCCTGTTGCTCTGTACTTTGCACCACCATGTAGGATAGTACGTCCAAAATAATGGACCTTTGTCCCAAGGGAGAAAGTGAAAAACACAGTTGCCAACTGTAGCTGCATAATTATTATATCACCCAACGCAGTTCTGAATCCTCTCTCCAGTCCAATCTCCATGACCATTGGCAAAGTTGTCAAAAGACCCAATTGAACAAGAGATTGTGATGCCATAGCCGCCTTGAGAGGATCATCTCCCCTAGCTGAAGCAACCTTAACTATTGATCGCTCCAATCCACTTAATGACATATAAAGTCTTCCGTACAAGAAAAGGTAGACTGTTAAGACAACCAGCTGCAAAGATAACGAACAGAGATTTCATCTTAGCTGAAAGGAAAGTTGAGATAGGAGATTTAGAAAAGAAGCTATCAAAACTCACTCATTACATATATTTGACTTCCTCTTGCTGCACTGGCATTTCAAAAATTTGGATTCAAAATGCCAGACAACATAATTTGCCTTTTCTTCTCTTTTTGCCTTCTCATAGGTAATATGAGAAAGAAAAAAGATTGAAGCTTTTAAAAGCTTTTTGACACACAGTATAACAGTTAAATGAACCTGCTAGCAACTTAGAGGAAAACAGAGCATAAAAAAGAGCAGCATATTTTACTTGCAAAGCTCTTAGAGTGATTTCCACACATCATTACAACATAAAAACTATTATTGTGCTTAGATTGTGTATCTAATGAGTTAAAGCATAACAAATGAGCAACAATCACCTGAAAAGGTGTTGATGTGTACGCACAAGCACATCCTCATGCATGTAACAGTATGTGGGGAATTTCATAATTGATGGATTAATTTATGCATAACTAGAGCATCTGAAACAGATTAATTACTATAAATGGATGCACCCTACTAGTCCAAGAAAGTTGAGATGGAAGTAACAGATGTTTAGGAAGTTATCTCACTTAATTAATTTTTCCAATCAATTATGTTGGCATTCAGACACAACTTAATAAAGAGTTTTTGTTCCCTATTTTCACTGGCTAATCTAATACAGGTCTTACTCCCAACCACTCAGTGCTGGCCAAAAAAAAAAAAACCTAAGCAACTCAGTAAATATTCATCTCCACTTTAACTTTGACATTAATCTTCTGAGTAATGAGAAATTACCACAGTGCTGATATAGAATCCAATGGTTGTGAAATAGCATGACAACATGCGGAAAAAGTCAAAGCGATGGCCTAATCGGTAGATATCCCTGCTGAGTGTCTGCTCCCCATTTCCACATGCTACTTTTGCTTCAAAGAGTGAGATTTGATTAAGCCCAACATCCCGACCTTTCCCAACTTGAATGTACTCATGGTGTGTAACATTCCCTTGTCTTAGCGTTGAGTTGAAACCTATTAGAGTATGATATATATTACCAACTAAATTAAATAAAATGCATATAATTAAAGATGGATGGCCTAAGAAAGCTACCAGCAAAAATGTCCTCGCTCAAATTGATGCCACGAGAAGCCTTGCTGATGCCTCCACGGGTTATGTGGAAGATTCTATCAAACACATCTGGATGACCATAGTGAAAACGAACCCTAAAAAGAACCAATGAAATTTTAGAGAAGAATTTCATCATCATCATAATCATTGTTATCATACAGAAGACATGAAAAATATTTTAATTTAAAATTGATAAGATTTTATTGGGGGTCATTTATTTAAGATTCAATATAAAGTAAGAAAGAAATTGAAGGGAATGCATGTGTTTGTAATGTTGTGTTTTCCATACAAAGAAGCATATTATTTTAGCATCAAGCAGAAAAAAAAAAAATTCTAATCTAAGTCACTTAAATCAAAATTCGCTACCATTTACATTTTATGAAATACTCTCACCAGAATCGTTGTTTATCAAATTAACAGTGTGTTCTTTATGATGTAAATAGCTTATGTAATAAAGAACTAAACCTCAATAAATATAACGTACTTCAATGGTCTTGCAAGGACTCTTTGACCGATGGTGACAAAGCTCGTTTCTTGGTTTGACATGAACCAAGCCAAAGAAGATACACTGTCCAACAGTAATATGTCAGAATTACGGGATTTAGAAGTAACATAGAAAAAGCTCCCAAGAGAACAAAGAAATTAAATGGAAAATAATCCAACCTTCCAGTAAAGATATGCTCACGAACACCTAAAATTGTAGGTGGACGTACTCCATGATCTTCATTAAACTCTTCCAAAAGATTCCTCATTTTGAAAGCTTCTTCCAGGTAATTATCCTAGCAGAAAAGGTAAATTATGTATCAGATATGCCCAAGAAATACAAATAATAAATTAAATAATCATATATTCCACTATATCTACCTGATTCATATCAATTGCTTGAAGAGCTTCTCCTCTAGTGAAAATTATAGCATGGTTCTGATTTTCAGGCTTTCCTTCTCCTAACTTCGCTGTCCCAGGCAATTTTATACGGTAGATTTCCTTCAGAGGAGATGGTAAAATAGTCAGTGTTGGATGCATCCTACAAGCACACAGTGCTTCTCTCTAAAAGATAATCACCGGGATTTTTTAGCCAAAAAAACGGACAGTTACCTGATCAAGATTATCAATGGCTCGAACCAATACAGAATAATAAACTTTCTGTACCTTTCCACCTTCCCTTTCTTCAACTTCATCAATATATGCTACACGAAGAGAGGGATTACTGTAGCAGAAGTTCTAGGAGTTAGGGTCTTTCAGAGAAGAATCCAGCAAGGACATCACTGAAACTGACTCTAGAACCTTTTTTTTTTTTATTGTTTTGAGAAAAGAACATACTTGACCATAAAATTCAGGATGTCAGTTGCACGACGATCGCCATTACGTTTCTGGTTCCCATAGTTTTGACAGGTTGCAACATATGTAAATTTCAAGTCAGCCACTGCCTCCAATTGAGCATATAGGGATCTGTGACTCTTTTTATCTTCCTCAGAAGGAGTTAATACAGCTTTATAGCCTTCTAATATTTCTGCTCAATGAGTCAAAAGCTAGCGCAATCATCATCCATACAAGTAACTGGTACAAGTATTTCACTGACTGTACCCTACATTGCATATAGCCATTTTTTTTTTTTTTTGAAAGTTAACTCAAATTATTATTGAGAGTACAAGGGGTACTCTACATATAACAAATTTGATGTTAAAAACATTATAAATTAAATGCACATTGTGCAGAAAACAAAATTGAGGAAAGAGGAAAATGAGTAGAAAAAAAATAGCAAAGCCTAAAGGATGAAGGAACGAAGACTATGAAGGTCAAAAATTGAGTGCTTTCTTCAATATAACCAGGCAATGGCAGTTTTCCTTTACTATAAAACTACTAGCAGTAAACTAATTAAATTAAAAAAATATTTAAATTATTAGATCTCCTTGTTTCGTCTTTAAGTTCTCTTGAAATTCTACAAATAAGTTGTACAGCTATACTTGCTTAGACTTGGCCATAGACACCAAGACACATTCTTTTACTTCTCTAGAGTGATATATGATACAATATTTATCTACTTATTGGTAAAGCTGAAGAAGACAAGACACCAAAGATTTCCATACATCTAGCTATTTATCTACTCGCATTGAATCTATCAGCATGTTAGTGCTAGCACAGGAATAACATATGTGCATCTTCTTAGAAAGACAGCATATATGCATATTTAATATCTAAGATATCTCGCTTATAATTTCCTCAACAATTAAGTTGTAACTACAAGCACTGAACATTTTGTTTTAACTAGTAGAAAAGTGTCACATGTTAGTGTTAGATAAGTAATATAATTAATAATTTAATTCACTATAACTACTTTTTAATTAATAAAAATTAAATTTCATTAAAAAAATCCCTTAAAATGTCTGAATGAATGAAGAGCCTTGGCCAATTCAAATTTGAAGAAAAATTGTTAAACACTTCACGGGGAAATTCTTATGCTCCTACCTTTCTCACAAGCCATGTCAAGAAAAGCTTGAAGCTTTAGTGCTCGTCTGTAATACATCATCCCCCTTACTGCAGTTGCAAAAATTATTCTAGGTAGAAAAAACAATAGTAATAGATGAATTAGAAGAAGAAAATACTGCATCAGTCACCTGTTCTGCTAAGTGTCTGCCCTCTAAAGGAGGCCCAATGTCGAAGATGCAACACATTTTCTTCATTTCCCAAAACCTCACTATCGTCCTTACAATCAAGTCTCTCCAAGAAATTATTCCACTCGTCTAACCATTAGTAACATGCATAACATCAAAATTCCACATCAAATTTAAGAAAAAAATTAATAATAAAAGTTCATTGTGGAAGTTGACAACATCACAAACCTGGAAAAATTTTTTGCAAGTAGTATATGATTGATACACCATCCTCATTTTCCATCTCAAGGTCAGCTTTAGAATATACAGTCTCCTCACTATAGTATGGAGTCATAACACTGTCAAGGACAGGAAAATGGATATCAGTTATGCCAGAGCAAAAAGAACTGAACTCACAGAAAAGCAAATAAACAGATAAATTGCAAAATTTTAATGGAGAAATAAACAAATATTTCATGGAAAAAGTTTTACAAGCTTCAAGATAAAACATATCAAAAAGGTAATTCTTGTTTCATAAGCAATAGAAATC
>BPVZ01000058.1:709424-722296 GCA_020521535.1 Rubroshorea leprosula | reverse complement strand
GGGGGGGGGGCACCACCTCCTGGTCTACAAGTGACTTTGCCCTTCCGAAAGACTCCGTCATCACTCTACTAGCCAAGTTGCTCCTTGAGGTTGTTGCTAACTTGTTATAGTAATAAAGGGTTTGGAGGTGCTAAGACATGAATCCAATCAAAATAACATCCACATATTGTGTGTTAGGTCACAGCCTTGTCATGATCCTTTGCCACCATGAGCCCACTCAATATTGTTATTTCTCTCTCCTTTACAATCTATACATAGCTTCATGACAAAAAAACACCCCCTTTGAGAGAGATGAAAAATGAGCAATGAATCCCATTTTGCTTTATGGGAATGGGAGAGGGAGAGTCATGCTCACAAATTCAAAATCCTAAGGTTATATACCCTTTTGGTCCCTCTACTACTAAAAAAAGCCCACTTTTGGTTCCTATATTAAAAAATCCCCTTTTTGGTCCCTAATGTTTAAAATCCAACCCCATTTTTGTCCCTGTGTTAATTTTTTCCCGCGTGGCACATTATCTTAACGAAAATTTGACATGAATGTTCCACTGTGTAAAGACGCTTACATGGACATCATAACAACTCTCCATGTCACTCTTCCCGTGTAAAAAAAAAAAATAATAATAATAATAAACCCTAATTGAACATTCTAAAATTCTCCATCTTTTTTTAGTTCCTTCTCTAGATATCATCTTCCTTTTTTCAAAATTCTTGTTTTTCCATTCATAATCAATCCTTTACATGTGAGTTAGTCCAGATATAATTACGATTGGTAATGGATGAATCAAGTTATGAAGTTCATAGTAACATGAATATAACAACAAGAACATATCACCTGCACTTTCAAACCCAAATATCAAATGCAAATATCGAACACGATCTAGGTTTCGTAATGAACTTGAAACTTAACATCTCTAATTCAAAACCGAACATGAAACTTTGGTTTCATTCGGCTCCTTTATGGAAGATAGATACATTCAAAATAAAAAAAGAAAAAAGAAAAAAAAGAGTGTAGGTTTCATAATGAACCCGAAACTTAACATCTTTAATTCAAAACCGAACATGAAATTTTGTTTTCATTCGGATCCTCTATGGAAGATAGATATATTCAAAATAAAAAAATGAAAAAAAAAGAGTGTCAGAACCCAGTCAGCAAACCCAAAAATTAGGTTCCTCAACAAACCTAAAAACTGGGTTCTTCAAGGAACTTAGTTGTTGGGTTCCATGGCGAACCCAAAAATTGGATTCCTTGAGTAACCTAGATTTGGGTTCCACGAGGAACCCAAGATGATGATGGCGAAGAGGATGCCGAGGATGAGGAGGATAAGAATGAGGTGAAAGAAGAACATGAAGAAATTAAAGTTAATTTCGTTTAAATTGATTTAATTTATGAATTAAAAAAGTAAAATTTTTAATTTGTATATGTGGTACAAAATATTCAAATAAAATATTTACGTAGCTTTAAAATTTTATGCACATAATTTCCACGTAATTTATAATATCATTTGTATAAAAAATAATCAAGTAATTCCGTTAATTAACGTGACAAATTAGTAAAAATTTAACGGAGGGATTAAAAAAAGGTTGGATTTTAAACATTAAGGACCAAAAAAGGAAGTTTTTCAATATAGGGACCAAAAGAGAGCTTTTTCAATAATAGAGGAACCAAAAAAAGCATTTAACCAAATCCCAAAACCCTAACTGCCGAGTAGGGATGAACTTTGTGGATATGTACTAAAAAAATTTAAATAAGTAATAAATATAAAATAATATATTTATAAATATGAAATTAAGTAATGGATATAAGAATTTAAAATTATTTACTTAATTTATTTAACTAACTTGTTTACCTAACGTTATTTTATATAATTAAAATTTACTTATATTTATTATACTTAATATGTATATAATAATAATAATTTTTAAAAATAAAAATAAAAATTAAGTAAAATTTATAAATCAAACAAATCAAATAGGTAGTAAAGGTAACTTGTATGAATAACAAATTTTAAACCAAATATGTGACACACAATAATAATAACTAGTGCTCTCACACAAAACATTTTCTTTTTTAAGTTATATATATATACTCATAAATTATTCAATAAATACCTTTTGAATTAATTATCATAAATATTATAAAATAAGAGGTAGAGTAGTAAGATGTAGTGTAGTAAAATGTAGAGTAGTAAGATGACAAATAAAAGTGAGAATTTTTTATTTCATCTACTTTGTACGAATTATGCAAACTCATAGATTTATATATAAGTTAAGAGACATGTGAAGATTACATTAATTATTAAATAGAACTAAATAAGAGAATGAATGGAATTTTAATGAACTCCTAAATAGCTTTTAGTAAGATTAAGAATGAACCCTTAATAGTGAGGAATTATCCCTTAATTGTAAGAAGTCACAACATGAAATAAAATGAATATAAAGATGAAGGTGAAATATCTATTAATAAAAAAAATTCACAATAATAAATAACTTTTTGAGTATTCAATAAATCTAAAAAGCAATTAACAATAAAATGATGACTTTCTTTTATTAAAACTTAAAAATAAGAAGTCAAGATGGATTAAATTAAAAGGTCAAGGAGAATTACTGCTTTCTTTACCATTAAGATAAAAAAATAAAAAAATAAGATAAAAATAAATAAAATAAAATCTAGGAAGCATTTATCAAAATTTTCAAGACTAGTAAGGAAGATAACTCATCTCGATCGGTGGCTCACCCCTGCCGCTGAGCCATCCAATTCCAAACTTCGAAAGTCCTAATTCTCTTCAATCTTATTAATCGTAAATCTGCAGCCCCTCCTAGCATCCAGAGTTCTGACGAGCACGGCCACCGGTGGAATCTGCTATCCGAACTACACCATCTTCCGACATCATCTGATTTCCCTGCCTCGCCACCTTCATATAGATTCTCTTGGTAACGTAATCATTCATTTACTTAATTAATCGATTTGTCTTCCTGGTGTTGGTGTTTTGCATCTTCTTGTACTGTATTTTATTTCCTATTCACGTCGCTAATTTCTTTCTCAGTTTTAATTGAACCCTTCCTTGCTTAATCACAATTCACGGCAAACGAGTTCACTAGTCGAGCTTGACCAAAGATCGAGCTTTACTTACTCAAGCTCGATAGCTTGGTTACTCCGGCTAACCTTAGGATACATAAAAACGTTGTAATTGATTTTGGCCTTTCCTTTCATTTTCCCATCTCAGAATTTCATGATTTAATGGTGGGTTTGTTGAATTCAGTATTGTACAGAAAACCCTAGCTTGAAGAATGATATCAGCAATATCATGGGTCCCCGAAGGGGCTTCAAAGTCTGTGCTCGATGTGGCTGAGCAGCCTTCCAAGGAAGAAATTGAAGAATTGATAAAAATTGGTGCTTTAGAGAGAAAGTGATTCTTTCCTTTCCTTCATCTCTTTTCAATCAGTTTCTTTATTTTACTCTTTTTTTAAAAAAAAAAATTTGGCGCCGAATAAAATACGCTGCAAAAAAGCCAGCCTTGTTTCTCTTCTTCGCGATGAAGGAATAAGCAATAGGTTAGCTACTTTACCACCCTATTAGCTTTCCCTTTTTCTTTTTCTCTCTCTGCTGTAGTATTTGGGTGTTCTCCATTTTCATGTTATTCGCTGCTTATTTTTTGCAGCCTATTGTTGCATTTATACAGGTTATTTTCTGCTTTCTTCATAAATGAATGTGACTCTCAATTATCCAAAAAATGCATTTCTTATTATGAGAACCAAGTTTGTAAATCGAGAAATATGTTTTGAATTTGATAATATTTGTTACTTAAGTTGTTGATGCTTTCGGAAAACTGCATTCCTAACAGAAATTCTTCTTTAAAAACTTAAATAAATAATGGGTTTTATCCCATAATATATTGTCAGTTAACCCAAGTTTATTGGGTGAAGTGCGTCACCGAGAATTTTTGACAAAAATGGCTCTGTCAAATAGAGTTTCATTTCTTTTTTCTAATTTATCTTCAAAGTGGTTGTATTTAACCCTCTGACTGTTTATTTTTTATACAGTGAGGATGTAGATGACTCTATGAATGTTGAGGATGAGAAGCAGATCGATCAAGTTGCCTATGCAGAAGCTGTAGCTGAAGCAATTGGGAAAACTTCCAAGAACAAGTGAGGGATCCAATTGGAAGAAGTTACTGATGGCTTGAAGAAACTTGACATGGAGCATTATGATGAAGAGGATGATGGTATCTCTGCTTAGGTCTTTTTCTTTTCCTCTTTCTGCTCTATTTAATAATAATAAGTGTTTTTCTAACTCTAACCTGTGTTTTTCTATTTAGGGCACAGGTTAAGGGGGGCATTAATTGCACTTTTTTCTCATTAATTGTTTTGGAAAAAATAGAACTTGGCTTCAATTTTATCAATCACCCAATTAAAATTGCACACGTGTCATTGTTGTTCAAAATGAAGTTAGCCTTTGTATTTTTCCATTCCAATTAATGGAGAAAAAGTGGAATAAATACACCCTTGGGGCACAAGTTGGACAAACCCATTTACTAAATCTTGTTTAGATGTATGGGATGTGATTAGTATGTCCTTCAAATTGAGGAATAAGATTGACTTTCAAACTGTTAAACAGAACTTATGTTGAATCATTTTCGAATCAATTGCTTGGACAATTGCCAAATGTAGGCGTAGCATTGTTTTCATGTTTCAAATATATCTAATGTTGCAGCTACTCATTGTTGATGTCAGATATTGAGCTATTTAGCTCTACTACCTGAGTAATGAGATGGACCCATATCTAAATCATAATGATGTAGGGATCACCACTTTACTTTCTCATATTATTATGTTCTGGTTTCTGTAGGCTTATTTAAGGTGGTATGTAGTTTGTTTAGGATGATGACTCAGAAGATCTTGAGGACATGGCCATTAAATCAATGGATGCCGTCATTGTTTGTGCACGAAATGAAGATGATGTCACCCATCTTGAGGTACGTTAAAGTTAGCTCCCTCTCTTTCTTTCTCTCATATTAGGTATTCATGAATGTGCTCATTGTGTTTGAGCAGGTTTATATCTATGAGGAAATGGATGAAGGTGATTCAAATATTTATGTGCATCATGACATCATTCTCTCAGCTTGTCCCCATTGAATGGCATGGCTTGATTGCCCACTTAGAGGGAGAGAAAAAGGTCAGGCATCTGCATGTGATTTCCTGTAGAAGGTTTAGTTTGTGTATATGCTTTCCTCTACTCTTTGGACAAGCACTGAATGACACCTCATGAAGTTTGCTCTAGTGAATTTAGACACCCAAATTTTATAGGGATTTAGCTAAAGTACTCATGGGCAGGTCGGTGTTTGTCATGTCTCTCAAGTCCTAAAAGGAAAAAAAAAGGGTGAAGTGCTTAAAGTTATAGTCCATAGTTAAAGTCCCATTTTGTCTTGAATTTTGACTGTTGTAACTGGTTATCCACATTTCATTTCTATCTAATTTCAATAGAATATAAAAGAAAGGGAAAGTTTTAAGGTATTGTGTATTTTAAGATACAAATGGATCCAATCAAAAAAGGAAGGATTTCTTTTGGGCAAGGGATCAAAGAAAAGAAAAAGGAATTCAAAGATGGAAAGTACAGAAAATAGAGAAAAGGGAAAGGATTTTCATTTTTTTGCTAGTAGGATGTGTCGATTTGAATGGTTCCTTATTTGTCACTTGGTTTTTGGTTGGCAGGGAATTTTATAGCTGTTGGCTCTATGGAACCTTCCATTGAAATATGGGATCTTGACATTGTATGTGGATTATGGTTGTTGTTTTTTTTATTATTTAGTTATAAATCTATTGGTACAGATGTTGTTATTGATATATCCTTAACATCTTTTTTTTTTTTTCAGATCGATGAAGTACAACCATGTCTGGTATTAGGTGGTGCTGAGGAGAAGAACAGGAGAGGAAAGAAGGTCTGATACTGAATTGTCAAATTTATTGTCCTCAACCTTCAAATTGAACTATTCTTATACTTTTATGTAAAAATGCTTAACAAGGTTATAAATGACACCTTATGTTTTTTAATATCTTAGTAAAATTGATTTATTTGCTTGTTTATGTATAGAAGGTTGTTCTTGGAATTTGGAAAAGCATGGAATGAAATAAAGAAAGTAGGGGGGTTCTTCTGCTTGCCAACCAAGTACCAAGTACCAACCACTGTTTTGGTGAATCAGATAATATGTTGTTAATGTGATTTGCTGTCCTTCACCTGAAAGTTATAAGATGATTTTTGCACCAATTAATTTTCATAGCTTGTCCTAATCAGTATGAATATCATCAGCACTTTTGCAGAGTCTAGATTTTGACACTGGTCATTCTGGCTTTAGATTTCTGGAAAAAGTTGGCATGCAATGTCCCAGATAGGTGTTCTGTAGAGCCATATCTTTTTATATGTTGAAACATGTCTCTTAATTGTTATTGGAATGCATTTTCAGATTTTTTATGCACATGCCTTGGTGGAATCTCCACTGGAAATTTAACGCCCAGAGGTAGAAACAGGCTAGAGCTTTGGGTACTAGGCAGTGAGTGATTGTAGGGGGGAATGGTAGAGCTGTTAGGTTCCTCTAGTTAAGCATTTGGGCCCTGTAGTTATCAGTTGATGTACTTTTACTTTTTCTTCCTTGAGTTTCATCATATGCATTTGACATTCAGTTGCTGTGCCTTCCATTCCCTATTTGCAGTAATTAGCTGACATATAATCTGTCAAGATTTTGTGCGTATTGCGCTTTGACTATGTCTTAATTGAAAGCTTATGATGTGGATTGGAAGTTGAGAAAATTGTAACTATAATTTCTAGTGTTTCTTATTTCTTATCTTTCCTTTTGCTTTGCCTTTAGAAATTAAAATACAAGGCAGTTATACTGGAGCGGTTCTTGGTCTTGCTTGGAACAAGGAGTACAGGTTTGTTTAATATTTCTGGTGTCTGGTTTTAACTATTCTTGCTTTGGACAGGGTTAAGTGATTTTATACTTTATTTCTTTTACCACCTTTTTAAATATAGGAATATCCTGGCTAGTGCAAGTGCTGACAAACAAGTTGAAATATGGGATGTGGCTGCTGGAAAATGTGACATTACTATGGAACATCATCAGGACAAGGCAAGAATTTTGCCTTTCTCACACTTAAACACTTTATAAATTGTCATTTCCTCAAATTTGAATGATGCATTTAAACAAACTCCTTTAGTAGTTTATCTGTACTTTCTCATTGATTGAAGTCTGATCTCCAATACTTTGTAGTTTGTATTGCCATATTGGATTGACTACTATTAACTGAAAATTCTAGGAGAATTAATAGTCTGTTTAGCAGGGTTTTGGTTTCTGGTTATTGGTTTCTGTTTTAAAAAAATTGAAAACCATTTATAGAAACTCTTAGTTGGGCTGCTGGTTTCTGAAAATTGAAAAATCTACAACTGATTTTTGCAATTTATGAAAATTGCCATTTTGGATTTGTTGTTAAGTTTTGGTTTCTGAATTTTTTGACAATGATACTAAACAGACCCTAAATCTATTGGATGGATGTCATCTATAATTAGAGCCTATCCACTTCAGAAGCTGTGTATTCTTGATAGTGTCACCAGGATTCTGCTGATATGGGCTTATATTCTGCTAAAGTTTTGGTTTACTTTCCAATAGTAGAATAAACTAAATGAGAGGAACAAGCATTGAGGTGATAAAGCCATCTTGAGGATCACCTGCCTGGGTTTCATGCTTGTCCTGAGGCCCCAATAGCCTTATACCATTTTTGGCATAATAAACTTTTAAACTTGCAAATGGTGCTCTGTTTCTCGATGCAACCAGTTAAGAACATTGTTCTACTATTTAGTTTGTAACTTAAAATGACATTTATTCCTATAAGAGGCTCATGTAATAAATATTAGTTCCTTTTGAGTATTGACCCTGGTTATAAACGCACCTACCCCAAGAATATGCTGCAGAAATATGAACTGTGCAAATGAACAATATGATTAATTATAGTTCAATTTTATGCTTCTTTTTGCAGTGAGTCTAAACTTACTCCGTCCTTGTCTTCACAGGTGCAGGCAGCTGCCTTGAACCATCATCTGCCACAAGTTCTTCTTAGTGGTTCGTTTGATCACTACATTATCATGGTAATTAAATTGTTTATTTGCTGGAACATGCTGTAACATGCACGTGCTTTCTACCAAGCAGATTTTTTTCTTCTGGTTAATTACTTTTTGAAATTTTGAAAATTCTTCTCTTTTTCCATGGTTGTATATCTGTAGAAGGGCAGAAGGGTACCTTCTCATTCTGGTTTTAGGTGGTCAGTCATGGTTGATCTTGAAATCTTGGCATGGGATCCGCATACTGAGCACTCATTTGTGGTGTGTGCTTTTAACCTTGTAGCTTGGGTTATTTTCTTAGTTCAAATATTCAAGACTCTTTTTTCACCAATACAAATATTCAAGACTCGAGTTTCTTCATTATTAAAGAGAAATAAAAGAAGATTGCCTATAATACTAGGATTAAATATTCCTAGTTTTGATTCGGTGAGTTTTGAAGATGGTTCGGTCAGAGGTTTTGATATCCGAGCTGCCAAGTCTGATAAATGTTCCGAGTCACAACTGAGTTTTACTCTCCATGCACATGACAAAGCTGTTTGCACTGTCTCGTATGGTCCTGCAGCACCCAATGTAAAACCATCTCTTATTCCTTGGCCAGACTATTTATCATTGTATTGTAATATTGTCCTTGATTATTCACAGCTTCTTGTAACTGAATCAACAGATAAAATGGTAAAAATTAAACTATCTTCTGCTTCTCTCCCAATGCTTGGCCAAGCTCTTAATAATGTATGGGCATTAATTTGGATGGTTTTGATTTAATGCAGGTAAAGCTTCGGGATTTGTCAAACAACCAACCTTCATGTGTCGCATCCCAGAATCCTAAAGCAGTAAGTAATTAGCCGAAGCATTTTAGAACCCAATCATCATAGCCACACCCTATAATGTTAAGACCACGTAATATTGATTTTAAAAATGCAGGTTTTGTTTAATTTAATTGTTGAAAATAATTGATAATTGATAAAATGATTGATATTTATTATTTAATAAATTAAAATTAACTTGTAAATTGATATTTTTAAATATTATAATTAATTATTTTAAAAAAATACAAATTATAAAATATTAAACTAAACAAAATCTGTGTAACCTTAATAAAATTATATGTCTATAACCACACCCTAAGCATTTAGTTTATCTAGTATGGTATTAGGTGAATTCTCACCCTCTGATCTGAACGTTGTCAGGGAGCTGTCTATTCTATTTCCTTCTCAGGGGACAGTCCCTTTTGACTAGCCATTGGTAGGGCGGGCATGGTTTGGTTTTGGTTTAATTGAAATCAATATTTAAATTTTTTTATTTTTACTTTTAGTAACCAAAATTAAACCAATAATATTTATGAATATTTTGTTCGGTGACCCGAATAATCAATTTTAATATTTTAGTTATCAATTATAATCACATTAATATTGAATGCTTATTTCAAGTTAAACAATGTATATACTTAGTTAAAATTTAGAATTTTAAAAAAATATAAATATAACAAAGTGCAAAAAAGATGGGTAAATGAGAGTAAGATATGAATTTTGAATTTTATTTTAT
Source organism: Rubroshorea leprosula (assembly GCA_020521535.1). Taxonomy (NCBI): domain Eukaryota; kingdom Viridiplantae; phylum Streptophyta; class Magnoliopsida; order Malvales; family Dipterocarpaceae; genus Rubroshorea; species Rubroshorea leprosula. The sequence continues at coordinate 712,647 of BPVZ01000058.1, read as the reverse complement.
TTTTTTATTTTTAGATACGTTTTAATTTAGATATTAAAATATAACAAAATTGAGAATTTTATTTTTATTTATTTATTTATTTAGATATATTTTAAATTTAAATACTAAATTATAACAAAATTTATAAGATAAAATTTGAAAATGAGATTAAGTAAGATGGTTTTTATAATATTCAAATAACTATTATTTATTTATTAATATAAAATTTTACTTGCTGGTTATACATTCGATTTTAGTTTTTAAACTCTCTAAGACCAAATTTTTTTTATTATCCAACTAAAATTGAAAAGAAAAAAATAACAACCATTTGTATCAAATCGTTTAGTTAATTTTTTATCAGCTTTCAGTACTTACTTGGCTAACTGACCATTTGCCCAGTCCTAGCCATTGGGGGCTCAAAGGGAAAACTACAAGTAATTTTGCTATATTATGTTGTGCTATATTATACAACTTTTAAATAATGAATCTCAGGGTTGCAAGAGGTGTGGTGTTGTCCTCTGGCTGCTTGGTGCGTGCACGGAGGAGGATTCCTGCCCATTAAAGGAGTGACGCACCTTGTGTGCTTAGGTGGCTGAAGGCGGTGTGGGGGGTACGTTGATGAATTAGGCGGACCCTACTTCATCAACGCGGTCCCAATCAAAATTTTCTTTTTTTAGCCTAAAATGAAACGATGTCATTTTATTATTAAAAAAAAAAAAAAAGAAGCTAAAAACCAGAAACCCTATTACTTCGACGCACTCTCGTCTGCTTCAATGTCCCTCTCTACACCTCTCCCAGTCTCCCCTTCACTTCCTGACTCCCATCTGACTTTCCTTCGGCTTCAGCCCTTCCTAATTACTTCAATGCATTTGTTTTCAGGTATCTTTGATGTTTAATTTTATTTTGTTTTTCTTTCGTTTTTGTTTATATTAAAAAGGAAAATAGGAGAAGAGGAAGGAAACTGAACTGAAAAACAGAGGAGAGAATGCTGAACTGAGCCCTTGATTTTCTAATTCTTCTCTCCCGTCAGGAGTTACGTTAGGCTCTACTAAGTTATGCTCTAGCGCATTGCTTAGTTATTCTTCTAATCTTCTGTTATTGATAGCCTTCCTATTTTTGGCAATTGGGTAATTTTTTTATGTCTTTTTTTTTTTTCCAATTTTTCTGAACTTTCCTTAATTTTTTGGATTTCTTGTTTACAAATTCCTTGGGCTGTCTGGGCATTAGGTGAAGGCTTGGCGCCTCATGCCGCCCGGCGCCCGGTGCCTTCAGTAACACTGGTAACTATTATTGTAGCAAGACTAAACTATTATCACTCAGTTAATGCAGGTTTAGGATACATTATCTGATGCTGCGGCTTCACGAAAGTTTGGGAACCATAGCCAGCTCAAGAAACTCAAGGCTTACCGTGGAAAGCTATAAGCTTTTGCCCTCTTGATGACTTTGCCAGTTAATCGGAGCACTACTTGTAAGTAATTTTCTCACAGTTTTGAGATCATAACATATTTTATATGTATATATGAAGTAGTAATTCACTTATATACAAATTATATATATAGTAGTGATTTATTTATACATCACACTTACACAAAATTTTAATTATTTATTTTTTTACTTTTAATAATTAAGATTTATTTACATTTATTAAAACTAATTATTTTTTATCTTAAAAATTGTGATAAATCTCAACTATGAAAATTAAAGAAATGAATGGTTGAGATTTTGTATAAGTATGGTGTATAAATCTTATAAGTGGTGCCCTCTTCATATATATATATATATGAAAAAGTGTTTTATAGGTTATTTTTTTAAATTTTGTTAAAGGACATGTTTAAAAATTTATCTTCTAATTAATATTTTTAAAAATCAATTATTGGATTAAAAATTTTGTTCATATAAATTATATATACCAATTTTCAAATGATTCTAATAAGCCTAACTATTTTGTTGATTATAGGAAGTTTAACATTGTTCAATAGATGTCAATATATAGAGTTTTTTTAATAAAAAAGTTAAAGTATTATATTAATATGAAAATTGATATGCTTTATTTATATTAATAAAATTTTTAATTCAACTATTATTTTTTGAAAATATTAATTAGAATGTAAGTTTTTAAAACAAGTCCTTAAAATTTTTTTTAAGAGAATGGCCTAGTTCACACTATCCTCATGTGTGTGTGTGTTTGTGTATATAGCATATCATTCTTGACTCCAAAAAAAAAACCTTAAAATCTCAATCATAAATGATTTTATTTTATTTTATTAAAATCTAATTTCAAATTTAAAAATCACCTTATAAATGTTGATTCTTATATATAAAAATTGAAAACTCAATTTAAAATTTAAAATTTTATTTTATTAAATGTTGATATATCATTTGGGAAATTAATTATATTAAAATATATAATTAGTTTTTAAATTTAAATATCAATATAAGGTTGATTTTTAAATTTTAAATTAAATTTTAATTATATAAAATGATAAAATTTAAAGTTAGGTAATTAATTCTTTTGAAGCGTCCAGATCAATAGAGTTTTCTATATATATATATATATATATATATATATGAGAAAAGTAAAAAGCAACATGCTCTTGCATTTAAAATGGTGGGATTTTTTATAAAATTATTTAAATATACTTAGTAAAGCATTCATTGTATGTTGATTCATTAAGGGTATTTAAATAATTTTGTAAGAAGTTTTAACATTTTAATTAGTAAGGTGTTTTGATTTATATATATATATAAATGAATAAGGATTCACTTACATATTATAATTATATAAAATTTTAATAATTTATTTCTCAATTTCATTTTTTATTTATTTTTATTAAAAATAATTATTGTTTTCGTTTAAAAAGTCGTGATAAATTTTAATTATTGAAAATGAAAAAATAAATAATAAAAATTTTATATAAATGTAATGTATAAGATTTGTGTAGGAGTAGATTTTTTCTCTACTTTAATTATAAAAACAAAAATTGTTTTACACTTTAGATAGTATCAAATTACAAAATAATAACTTTTAAATTAAAAAGGATTACTTGATATTGAACCCTCTCGCTCCAATTTAAGAATTTTAATTTTATAATCTAATACAGTTTGAACTGTAAAATAAGAATTCTTACAAAAATTGTGGTTTCTTGTACCCGAATGGATAAGATGATAATTTCATGTTACTTACAATATGAATAAAGAAATAAATAACTTGTCTTGAAAGGAAAGAAAAGGAAAATTTGAAGAC
>BPVZ01000058.1:692837-704591 GCA_020521535.1 Rubroshorea leprosula | reverse complement strand
TTTTTTTTTTATTTTAATAGATTTATGTACCCATGTGACTTTCGTCGGTAATTTGCAAATTGAAAATTCCCACATTGCATTGCCAATTCAAATTTCAAGCACCATTCTCCTCGGTAATTAGCCAACCTACTCCACCTAGTAAGCCACTGTTCAAAATAGGTACAGACATGATTCTTGTTGATAACTAGCCCACCATCCCACCTACCAAGACACTGTTTATTGTACTTGGAGACATGATCTTCGTCGGTGAATTACTGACGTGAGTTACTAGAAAAGAACTTCGGTAGTACTGTTTTGGGACAACTTTGAACACATGTTTTTTGTCGATAACTTGGAGTTATCTTATCGACATAAATTTTATCCACATCAGTAAATGAATTATCGAGGCCACTTTCACCAAGGACCCAATTACCGACATGATTCTTATCGAAAAATTGCTTTACCGACGTGATTTCCTTTCTTTCCGACATGATTTCACATCGGGAAATTTATGAATTCTAGTAGTGAAAACTCTATTTTTAGCCTCTCACCTTACTAGATTTGTAGGTTTTAGTTCCTCACCTATTAAAATTAAAGAAAAATAGCTCTTATTTTATGTTGACTATTAACTCTATTAGCTGAAAGTAAATTTTTATCAATTAATAGTCAACTAATAGCTAATTAAAAAAATTAACGAAATATTATAAAGTTAGTTTTGTTAACTCTATTAACTGAAAAAAGGTTTTTAACAGCTAATAGTCAACTAACAATCAGTTAATAGAGTTAACAAAACTAACAAAATGTTACAAAAGGTATTTTTCACTAGTTTTTTTTTTTTTTTTTTTGAACGCAATGAGAAAAGCGAAATAGTGAGTTACCAAATTTTCTTGATATATTTATTTGTGATGTGTGTGATTGTTGCCAATGAGAAATTGATTGCTTTTGTCTTCTGTTTATTTCTCAAGAAATTGCAAGCAAACAAAATATATAGGCATTTTAGAAGAGTATAAAGCTACGTATTATTGATATTTGTTTTGTTGCTTTTTTTTTTTTTTTCTAATTTTTCCTTATTGGCAGCTGAGAAGCAGTTTAAGAAATCTAAATTTTTATTTTTGGTTGAAAATTTTGATTCAAGAACGTTCTTTTAGCAAAGAATGACTTACAGGACAACCACCATTATCGAAAAGAAAGCATCTTCCAGCAACAAGAGAAGGGGATCAGCGCACTATAACTCCTTTGGGGGCTAGCAATGAGGTGGGTTGGTATTGCATGTAGATGTCTTATAAACGGGAAGCTAGGTTATTAAAACACTACAAGAAAAATGGTTTTTAGTGACAAAAATTTGTAATGAATTTTGAAATCATCATTATAACTTATCACAATTGTGAAAAATCTAAAAAATTAGTCACATATGCATATATATTTAATGATGAACAAAAAAAATTTATCATAAAAAATATATTTCGTCACCAAAAAATGTTCATAGAGATAAAATAAGTTTTTGTCGATAAAAATCATCATTATAATGCATTACAATTATGACAGAATTCTAATATTGGTCACATATACCTTATACATTCAATGATGACCAAATAATTCATCACTAAAAAATTTATTTCGTCATTAAAAATTATCAATTTTCTCCAATCAATACATCTCACATCAATAAAAAACACAGTAGAATAAGGTTTTACACTATAAATATATCTAATATCGATAAGAAATATTTAAGAAAATAAATTTTTGCACTGTAAAACATGTGAAACTCAATAAAACTTGAAATTATTTTGGGTCTGATTAATTTTAATCAAAATTGATTAGTATTGAAATAATAATATTTTTTATTAAACTTTTGTGATAAATTTATATATTATTTTTTTGTGATAAAATTTTTGCTAAAATATTTGTGTTGTAATTATATAAATATCTTTTTTATTTAATATCAATTTTAATAATTAATGACTAAATTTTTCATCACAATTACATTTGTGACGAATATTTTTTTGTGATAAATAAAATTGTTATAAATAACTTGTTAACAATGTCAATATTTTCTATCATTATAAGATTATTTTTTGTGACAAGTGCTTAATTTATCACTAAGAGCATTAGTGATAAGAGTTTTACTAACGGTTTAAATTTAATCACTAATAATAATTTGTGACGAAATATAAAAATTTAATGATCAATAATGTAATCACTAAATGTGAATTTTCTTGTAGTGAAACTACTATTTGATAGCCATCTTTGGTTATTATTGCAGTTTGGAAAACTGTGCTTAAAACTACTATGTGCTTGTTAAGTTCCATGTTTAAGACATTTCAAGAATTTTTATTTTTTGTGAAAGTTGAGATGTGATTCAGAGTTATTTTTTAATAATAACAATAAGGTATGATTCAAATTTTTACTGTGTTATATTCATTTCTCTACAAATCCCTAATAATTGTAGCCATGACAAAATATTCAAAGTTGGGCCAAACACTACACCCCGCAGAGCAGGGTGGTCTAATTAGTAAATTTAAAAATATGGTCATACACATAAATATAAAAATTAGTTAAATTAGTTATATTTATATTATATTTTAATAATTAAATCGAAATAAATGTCAAAAAAATATTAAATTAATTATGTTTCAATCAGTTTTCTTCATAAAAATTCTAAAATTCTAACCATATAATTTATAACATAATTGAGAAGATAAAACTAGCACTTACATGTGTGTGTGTATATATATATAATTCATAGGAAATAAATGAAAGACATACTTTTAGAAAGGTATTCTTCTCTCTCTCTTTCTCTTTTTTTCATTTTTCTTGGCACAGTAGAAATTGCAAGTTTGTTCGAGTTATCCACCATAACAATAATAATAATTCTAAATTTTTTACTATATTACAGATAGTTGTAACTAAAACCTGTAGAAATTAGAAGAAGCAAATTGCCAATTTGAGTAGGAAAATATGCATCCTAAATAAGACTTGCAAAATACCCCCTTTCCCGACAATTGCCCATGTTCAAAAGAAAATAGCATTTGTTTTTCTTCTTCATACACAAAGGCAATGCAGTAGAAACTAAATCAGAGAAACCATCCATTATCTAATCAAAGGTCTTGGAATTTATGGTAAAGTAAAATAAAAAAATGACAGACTCGCTTGAATATATCAGCGTAGCATTAGATGAAAATTGAAAAAAGTTACCATAAATTAGGGATGTCATGGAGCAACCAAATTGTAATTTAGGAAGCAGACGTAGAAAAGAAAAGGTCAAAGCATGGAATTCTATGGGAATTTGATATTCTTTTTGAATTGTAATACTATTGGCAAAATGAATAACAATAAAAAACATAAACATTCCAATTGTAAGAAAATTTTAAAAGAAAATTGATAATAATTAATTAAAAGGCTGAAAAGATGTTAGAGGTGAATTTGGAAAACGAAAGAAATGACAAAATCAGAATGATGAAATGAATAGAACATTAACAAAACAAATGAACTAAAGTTGCAACACGAAATCTACTGTTATTGGGTATTTTTTAGGTGTTTTGGTGGGCTTAAATTTTTAGTTGCTTTAAAGAATGAGTATGTCTAAGGCCCGGTTCTTTAAATCTTCTTATAACTTGAACTTTGTGCCCTCTTTCCTTTCTTTTTGGGCATTTGGCCCCCATTTTTGCGGTTCTTTATCCTTGAATCTGAATTTGGGGTCTTTTTCCTGGCTTAATTTGATAAATCATCTAATAATTATTAATATTTTGTTGTTTTGGTTTAGAATCTTTATTTTTTTTTTAAATTAAATCATTTATTAATTTTTAAAATTGTATCAATTTTGTCTATACCTAAAAGAATTACATTAGTTAGATCGACAAAAAATCTATATCATTGCTTATGTAGCATTGCATAATTTACCACATAAATAACAAGTGGCCTAAAAGTAGAGGAAAAATTCTTATCTTTTTGTTTCACTAACCTAATTCACTACAAATAATTAAATTATAATTGAATCTAATTAAAATAATGAAAATAAAATTATTTAGGACACATGTTGTTTATGTGGTAGCTTACACAATGCCACATAAACAGTGACTTAGACTTTCATTTGACTTGATAATGGACTTGTGTTAGGATAGAATTGAAATAATTTTAAAAGTAAATAGATGATTTTGAAAGAAAATAAAAATTTTAGACTAAAATTTTTTTTAAAAAAAGATAAATAATTAAAAAATAAGTTATTAAATTAAGCCACTTTTCCCTCCTTTGATTTCTCCTTGAATTATTATTATTATTTTTTTTGTAGATATATCCTTGAAACATAGAAATAAAACTGCTCCCTTCGTTTCAAAATACAAGTCATTTTAGAGTATTTTTTTGTTCCATTTTATTAGTCGTTATCACTTTTCAATATATTATAAATGTTTTATCTTCTAATTTTACCTTTCTTTACCTAGTAATTGCAAAAAGTCTTTAACTGTTCGTTTCTCAATTTATTCTATGTTGGAGAATCAAATTTTAGAGTAAATGAATTCTAATGTGGCTATTCAAATTCTCTCAAATTACTATGTATAATTAAGTTCCACTTCCTTCTAAATATGGTTGTAGTATTGTTATTTCATAGATGGTTGATAAGCAATGGAAGATAAAGAGCAAATACCTCAAGATTTGGGTTCAAAGCCTAAAAGAGAAGGGAAGAAGTTTGCACTGGACATTGATTGAAGCTCCATCAAATTGCAATATTGACTCAGAAAATATTTCAACAGATTACATTACTGATATACAAAATGCTCCAATAGATCACGATATGGATTTGAACAAGTTTCTTGAGGAAATAATTTTGGAGGAAAAGGAATTGCTATCACCCTTGATGGTTGAGAAAAAAGAATTGCTGCCAACCAGTTTTGATATAAACAAATATCCTAATGAAACAATCAAGGTGGAAAAAGAATTGGTGTCATTTGTTAGAAAGATGTATGAAAATTGGTTTCCCAAGCATTATTAAGCATGTATTTTGAGTTAGATGTGTTTCTAGTACATCTCTTCAATGGTTGCATTTAAATTGGTTACTATTTGATCTAGATTGCCTAGGAACTTATCATCATCTGGTACTATGAAGTTAGTTTTAATATATTTTTTTTATCATTTTTCTTTTTTTTTTTTTGATATGTGGAGTTGGTTTGTATATATATATATATGATTATAACTTAACCTAATATGAGAATTTTGAGGATCATATTAGTAGAAAGTGCCATCAAACTTTAGAATTTTGAGAAGAGTAGTTTTTTTAGCCTTATACGATTATCAAATTATTAAAACAAGATAATTCTAACCAACTTAAAAGCTTAATGTTTTTTCAAAAAGACAAAATATGAGACGATATCACAGTCATCATAGGCATAGACTGATGACATAAACTAACTTAAATGATTGAGAAATTTCTTCTACGAGAGTCAAATAACATTTCAATTGGGTTGGAAGTTGTCCTTCTGTTTCTAACATTGCTTTCTTAATATGTGGAATTTTATAATCATTAGAACCCCCTACTTTCATGATTTCTGTTGTGAATGATTAATAAAGCGTGAGAAATATACGGTTTGATTTAACTACTAAGATAGCTTCTAATGACTTTTTCATCAAGATTAACAAGATCATCAATAGTTTTGGGGGCCTCCTTATATTGTAAGGCTTGTGTAGCACTAAAAAACCCAAGATCCAAAATGCTTAAATTGAGAGAATTTATTGGTTGACATATCAAACGAATGTGAAAACCATTTTAAGTGGTAGCTTGGCAAAATTCTTCATCATTTGGGTCAATATGTGTTCTTGCATTGCCTTGTAGGATGAAGATCGAATGCCCAAAATCCCTTCTTGGCCACTTAGCCCTAATCAAGCACAATCTTATATTTTCTCTTTCATTGAAGTTATTGCTTTTGCCTTTTAGAGTTCTTGTAGCCCAATTAACACTTGTTCTTTTGGCAAGTTCCTTTGTAATGAATGCAAAAACTCCAATTTTCTTGAGAACACTTCATTTCCTTTTGCGTCAAACCTTGGATGAGCTATGGCAACCATAAACATGACTTTTGCAATGAAGGTTCTTCTTCATCTAATACCAAGTAGTAATTTTTAGTTTTCCTTGTCACGTAAAACCATTTTTCGTCAATATGAATAATGTCATACATCCCAATGAAAACAAGATTGAGTGGTATGCTTCCACCATCAAGCATTGATACATAAAACTGTAATCTAGTCCTTTTATTTTCTTCCATTAACAAAGGCTTTATCTCATTTGAATAACACTAAAGGTCTCTTGACTTCAAACGTCTAAATAATGATGGGGTACTCACTTCCAATGAACTTGATAAAGATTATAAAGAGGTCCATTTATGTAAAGGTAATCAACGCATATAGACAAAGTCGCCTTAAACTTGTTTACGATCACAATTTATTGTCTTTCAATGCTATACGTCCACAATTGTACCCCTTGTTTTTTATTGCTTCCAAATACATTGCACAACTCAAATAGGCACAAAAAATTTTGAAGCCACCATTCTTGTAGTGTATTTCTTCAATTTTCCATCAACACTTTTTGGAAGTAATAGGTCATATATAGCTTGACATTCATCATTAGACAAGAACTTCTTATGCTTTTTTGAACTATCTTCTAGTCGTAGTACTTCTATAATAAATCAAAATTTACAATTAAAATTACTTTATAATCTAAAATTAAAATAGACAAAATAACAGTAAACCAACAAACAAGTCGATAAAATAATTCTAAAATATGATAAATTTAATTATAAAATGTAATACAAATAACATTAAAAAAGTGTAATCAGTAGAAGGGCATCAACTAGTTATCAAACACCACATATCAAAACCAACCAAAAATTGTAAAATCAATCATCAATAGATGAATTTAAATATTAATTACCTACATTTGTGTTTACTTCTTGTTGCATTCTTGAGCTTACTTCCATTAAGAAATCATCGTCTATGCACGGCTCCTTGTTAAATCGGACGAAAAATGATTACATGAAAAGTCAATTGAGTTCACTCTAATTTCCTCAATAATGGGAGAATCCTCAAAGACATGGAGGTTGACGTTCAAATCAGGTAGACATATTGTTGCTTCTTTATCTTTGCTTTAGTCTATAATGGGAGAATCTCATAGACATTGATATCAACATTCAAATTGGATAGAGTAGTATCTTCAATAGTAGAGCATATGTTATTATTTTATTTTATTTTATCTTATTTTAAGTTATATGATGTGAGACAACCCTTTTCACCTCTTAACCAACCATATTTACATGCTATTTGACTCAAACCCAAAATCCTTTTTTTTTTTTTGTTATGTAAAGAGCTTTTTTTTTTTTTTTTTTGTTACGTAAAGAGTAGGAATTGAATTTTAAACATGTAGCTAAGAGTATATAATTCTACTACAAGACCATATAATTGATAATTGAACCCAAGATATCTTATTCCATTTGGAGGAGAGATTATCGCTAGATTATTTGGCTCGTTGGCAACAAATTATATAAGACCCTCTTTGAAACAATTACAACTACTATATCTTTCACAAAACACAATATTCTGGAGTTTTGGCAAATTGGTGATGGGAGTAAGCAGATTACATGATAATTGGTTCTTAGATTTTCTATTGGCTGCTTTGTTTTATGGCTGGATTTAAGTAGGCAAATTAACAAGCAAAAATGACAACAATAAAATTTGTAGTTTAAAGCAATTTTTATTGTAGTGGCCCCCCAAAAAAAGGCAATTTCTATTGTCTACTCCATCAATAGCTAGTTTGAAATCAATTATAACTATGGGAGATAAGTGGATTGATAAATTATTTGGTAATGAGGAATTCTAGAGTATTCCCATGATACATGTGGATTGCTAGTCAATGAAAATCTAAAACTTCATTAGTATGTTTGTTCCTATCAAGATTGAGTTCAATCTGTCCTTTCAAATCCCCTCTTACTGGATAGACCCGCCAAATTTATTTTAATCTTCACATCAATAAATTTTTACATAATAGGCCATTAGATTTATAAAAGAGAGAAAAAAATCAATAAATTTTAATCACATTCATATGCCGCCACTACAGGGGGAAAACAGAGGACATGCAATAAAATGAAACTTGAACCATGAACTTTAATTTACATTTACAGCATGAATACAAGATGATTTTTTTTTTTTTTTGTATATCTTATAATGAACTATACAATTAAAACGGTCTTTTCCTTCCCATACTCCTTTTCATTCATCTTAAAAATTGAAATTGAGATCTCCAACATAAAAGATTAACCTCTTAATTACTAGAAGTTCCCCTAATGATGGATACAAAGTGATGAATTTGGATTTAGCCTAACATACCCATGGGCAATTAATCCTTCCTCAACCATCCATATGTTTTGATTAATAAGAAATTTGTCTATACAACAAAAAATAAAACACCAAAGAAAGGAACACTGAAAGAACAATGAAGACCCTTTTTGGCACGCGCACACCATCATAACCCTCCTCAACAATGGTCTCCAGCCTTGGAGAAGTTAACATTTTCTAGTGAGAAATGAGAGGCTCCGGCGCTACCTCAACCCAATTCTGCATGTATCTCACATCCTTCACCATTTTCACAACATGAAGAAGAAAAAGAAAAAGAAAAAATATTGAATCTCTTTTCTTGTGTTGCAAGTTAAGAGAGTCGAATTGTTGGAGAAATTGATTTGGAGAAGAGAAGTATATATAAAGGAAAGGAAGAGGTAAAAATAGGAGGAGTTCGGTAATATATGTAGCCTAATTAATGGTACCGAAAAAGCAACCATGCATAGATATGCCTAAAAACACATCTTGGGAGCATAACATGAAATCATTGTTACATTTGAGTTGAAATTTGTTAATCCAAATTAGAACGAAGGATTTGAAATGTTTTAGGTCTAACATACAACTAATTTAGAAAAAATGGGCATAGAAAGTTAGAAACAAAGGATCAAAATCTATTTCTTCACCTCTTCTTTTAGTTCATTATTTATATAAAAAGTAATACCCTTTTCACTATAAAACAAGTTTTTCATAAATTTCTAAATACAAAACTCTTGCATCTCAAATTTAAATCTTCGCAATCTCCATGTTGATTAGAAGGGGGTGTTTCAAGTGATAAAAATTTGAGTTTCTAAGTTAAAGATCTTGAGTTTGAATTTTAAAATTTGTAGGGGGTATTAAGGGTAGAGAAGAGCTATCTTCTCCTATTATATAATTTATCATCTAATGTACCAAATTGTTTTTTAATCGGTTTAATTGGGAGATAAAAATGAACCAACCTTGCAAAAGAAGGAATTGTTTGATTCGTGGTAGGGAAATAAGTTCCATTGAAATTTGAAACAACATAAAGAAAGACCAACAAAATTAAAATTTTTTTAGAGGTTCATGATTAATCCACCCCAAAAACATCATGCCAAAGCACAAAGTAAGTTTAATTTGGCATAACAAAAATCATGTCTAGATACTATCTATACCACAAGATAAAAGAGACCCAAAGAAAGAAATGCACGAAGAAGAAAAAGGATCCTCTTTGGCAAGACTTGGAGAATTTCATGACATCTTTCTTCAACAATGGTCTCCAATTTAGGAGAAGTAGGACATTTCTGATGTGATATAAAAATGGTTGGTGCAACTTCGCCCCAGTTTTGAATGCATCTCGCTTCCTTCTCCATTCTCTTTTTTGGTTACTCAAAGAGTTAATACAATGGGATCTTAATTTAGGAGCAAACTAAAACCAGAGAGCTTTCAAAGAGAAAATACAAGTGATAAAGAGGTCATATAGAATTGAGGAAGATAGCATGAGGGATTATTGAAAGTTGAGGCCATTCATAAGTGGCTAAGCTACATTTGAGAAACTCCGTGGAAAATACTATAACTTGCATTAGAGGATGAATAGGAACTTTTGTGAAAAGTTGGATCTTGGCCACAAATTGAATTGTTATATTCGTCTCCCATATAAATTTAGGATCAATTATAATTACGTTGTGAGGATTGCTTTTTCATTACATCATACGTATATATACATTAATTTGAGTATAAGCTATATAAAATGAGATAGTCAATCATTGATCTTGTCCCTAACCCAAGTCTTGGGTCTTGGGTCTTGGGCTTATTGTTAGGGTTTTAAGTTTCAACCCTAATAGGGTGGAGAGGGATTATTGACTCTAAATTAGAGGTTTTAAGTTCCTTAGAAAGGCATCACCAAGTGTGTTGAGTATATATATATATATATAGTTGAGATTTTTCATAATTTTTTAGATGAAAAAGATAATTACTTTTAATAAATATAAATAAATCTCAATTATTGAAAATAAATAGATAAATTGTTGAGATTATATAAATGTAATATATAAAATTTATATATAAATGGATCTTTATATATATATATATGAAAAAATGTTCTGCAAGTTATCTTTTAAAATATTTTTTAGAGGATTTGTTTAAAAATTCATCTTCTTACTAATAATTTCAAAAGTTAACTATTGAATTGAGAGTTCTATTCATACAAAATTCAGATTGTTTTAATAAGTGTAAATTTATTGAATATATAAAATTTAACACTGTGAAATATATGTGAGTAAATAAAGTTTTTTTTAATTAAAAAATTATAAGTGTTATATCAATATAAAAATTAATATACATGATTTACATGAGTAGAATTCTCAATTCAAGGTTGATTTTTGAACCTATTAATTTAATTATTAACTTTTAAACATGTCCTCAAAATTTTTTAAAAAAAAAACCAACTTGAATGACATTAACTCTGTATATAAAACACGTTATAATGAGATTGCACAACCATTACTTCATTAACATGTGCGAAATCCTACCAACTCCCCCAAGAGGACAAAATTTCTACCAAACATAAACCTTGATTCGTATAAAAGGACATTTCATGGATTACACATACGAGAGAATCAATTACAATTACGTGGAAGTCAGGCGATTCGGCTGTAAGATGACAAAGGTGCTTTCTGCACTTCTAAGAAACATGGGGACAAGAATGGTGTCACCGATAAATCCTGGGGCAAAAACTCCCCACTCTCCTCTTCGTTCTCTTCTTCTTGAATGGTTTCGAGGGTGATGTGGATATGGAGCCTAGACAAGGTGAGAAACTGAGCAGGGGCGACAGCAGAGAATGGAATCAGCGGGGAGGACTCTGCCGCCTTAGGAAGGCAGAGTATCTGGTGAGTCGCGGTGACTGGAAAGAAAACTGGTGGAGTCATTTTGCCATCAGCCATTTTTCACAGCAACTTCTTGATAGCAGAGCTAAAGACTGAACTTTTGTATGGGGGCAAGGCAAGAATGCATGCTTGAATTATAAGTAGTAGTTGTCCCCCTTCATATAATGACAAGAAATCTCATCTAATATTGAGGGCCTAAAAATTTTTTCATTTTTTCTCCGCAAAAAAATCACATAAATAATTATTAGTTGGCCTTAGTTGACTTTTGTTCCTTTCGCTTATATTAAAGAGTCGTAATATATGAGTAATTTTTTTATATTATTTTTTTATATAATGTTTACATAATATTAAATAAATAAATATATTTAATATTAAAAATTTCACATAAATAAAAAAATTAATATTTAAATAATATATTAAATTATATCAAAAAATAATTAAAAAAATTACCTCAAAATTATTTTTCCATATTAAAAGTTTGTTTTGGAATAAGCGCCTAACAAAAAGGTTTGCTTGGACGTATTGTAACCTCTGTTCTGGCATTGTATAGGCGGCGATGTGG
>BPVZ01000058.1:679785-692737 GCA_020521535.1 Rubroshorea leprosula | reverse complement strand
AATTAATTTATAAATAATTATTTTTAAATATCATAATTAACTATTTAAAAAATTTTAAACTAATAAAATTACAGTTAAATTAATGCCTTAACAAAAGTTGTGGGAATAGCCTCAGCCGCGGGATAAGGCCTACATTTTTCTTCTTTTGGTGTTTTCCTCTACGCCAAGACAGAAGTTAATGCAATCTCAGTTATCGCTGTTATCCTTCAATTGGAGGACAGAAACTAACTTTTTTTCTCTAGGAGCAAAAATTGCAAAATCCATTTCGATTCCTTCTAATTTTCAGCATTCACAAAAACACACTAGATGTGGATAAGAAGAAAGACACATTGAGCAGTCCCATGATACTTGTGACTCAGGCAGTATTGAGAAAAAGGGGATAGGACGCTGTGCTTACTTTATGACTTCAATGCAGGGTTTCGAGGTATGCTTTTGAAGTTCTCTTTCTGGTTTTAAGATCTTTGTCGAGACTATTGGAGTGTGGCTTAATTTGCTTCATGATGCCCTCACAGATTACAACTTCTTTTCACCTCTCTGATATGCCCCCCCAAACCCAAAGAGATTTCAAGAACTCGTAGGGGACCAATGGAGCACCGTCATGTGCCCTGTAGGATGAGGCACCGCTGGTGATATTGTGTCTGAGGGGGACAAGAGAGAGTTCTTGCATATGCATTGGCATCAACCTGGTAATATTAGGCAATGTGAAAAGCTGGCTCTGGATACTGGTATATGAAAATAATGAGGAACGGTCAAATCACTTGTGCTCAGAAAGGAGTTTTTTGAGCTTCCTTATGATTCAATAAGGTTGTACATATTACTTAACCACATTGACTCCAAAGCAAATTGGTAAAGAACAATGAAAAATGTGATGAGAATTTGAGATCAAAATTTGAGATCAATAATGTGGTATAAATTACGTCATTTAAAATATTAAAAAATAAATTTTATATTATTTAATGATTAACTTTTTTTTTAATACCCATTATATTATATGTATCAACTAATTTAATAACGTAACATATGTCATATCATTGGTTCTAAATTTTTGCCCCGCCTATCATTACTCACTCATTCGTAATTTCATAGAAAAAAATGGGAATCAAAACGTTTCGACATTAAAATTTCTAGATTACATGTAAAGTTATTCAAATACCCTTAATGAACCTTCCTTGTGTGTTGATTCATTAAGGACATTTAAGTCTTTTCATTATCATTCTTGACATTTGATTTCAAGGATGTCATGATTTTCCTTAATTCCTAAATTAAATCTTGCATTCTTTTTAGCAGGCACAAAAATGAAAAGGACTACATGCATTCATGCCACATGGTTTTCTAGTGAAGTTCTTAACACCATGATCCTAAATCACTTCTGCTACATTATAGTGGAGGATAAACTGTATTACACAGCAACAATAAGAAAAAAATACTCCATTACTTACTCATTGCCATCTCCGAAGGTAAGCTTCAAAAAGTGCAGTAGAAGAGATCTGTCTGTTCAGTACTTGGGAGGTGGCTGCTGGGTTGGCAGCAAACCAAAACGTTTCTTCAGAAGAACTCTTTGCCTCGAGTATTTGTCGTCAGGGGAGAATCGAGCTGCAGTTTATAAAAGAAAAAAGGATGTAAGAGCATATCAATGACATTAAAAACATGGCAACAAAATAGGAATTCTACCATGCAAAACATGCTAAATAATAACAAGAAAACAAGAATGATTCCTCTGCTTTAAACTGAAAAACTCTACTTGAACATGTTCCAAGTTCATCAAAGCACTCAAAATTTAAGCAAATGAAGAATATAGGTCATGACAACACCACAACTGAGCAGATATTAACTGGTGACCGGAGTAGAATAAACAAAGATTGACAGCTATATTCTTTTTCCTTTCTAGGAGGAAAGATTGACAGATCAACAGCTATATTAAGCATGATATTGTCTGATTTTCTCTAAAGACTAAAGATGACACATTCAACATGAAAGCAAGATCATCAAGCACAAACAAATAAGTCCATGAAAATTGAATTAACTATTCAAATAGCAGATTGATTGAAACATCAGGATATATTACCTGGATGAGCAGATTGAGTAACCAACCCCAATGGTGATTCTTTCTGCAAGAGAAATTCAATTTTTAATGACTGAAGTGAAATAAATGGTGAATTTACAAATAAGAAGACTGATAACAGTTATGAAATAAGATAATATAAGCAAAATTCATGTTCGCAGCAGGATGGGGCTGTTAAGGATTACGAAACACAGACTCATGCAAACTATCCCTTGAAATTACTGAGGTTTAAAATTCAGTTATCCAATCTGTAATTTACACTCCCTCCATCCCAGAATGATAGATGTTTTTTGGTTTTATCTTTAGATTAAGGATAGGAGGGATTATTGAAGTCAAAATGATAAGGTTATTGTAGGAGAAAAAAATATTTGCCTCCTTAAAATATGAAAAAAGGACTATCATTCTGGGACAAATTCTGAATCAAAAAACGTCTATTATTTTGGGATGAATGGAGTATTGTAGAATAATCAACCATCTATTTAGAATGAACAAAAAATCACCTTACAACATTGTGAATTAAAATACTCTATTAACCGGAAGATCTATCAAAACTAGTTTTTGGCATTCTAATATAAGATAAATCTCCTATGTTGAAGCACCAAATTTCATTGCATAATAAGTTCCAATTTAAAGACAAGTATCATGAGGCAGGCAAGAAAACTTATAGCAACTGCTTTGAATAATCTGAAACCCAGTTTCCATACTTTCCAGGTAGCATAAAAATAATCAGCAAGAGATACCTTAGTGGTGTACACTTTATCACCATTCTCGTTGATGTAGTACTGAAGATACATTGCAGCTGGATATCAGTATCACCCTGTTCAAACAATATCAATATCACCTGTTTCCAGCAGAAAAGATAGTAAGGGGCCCAAGAACAAAGTCACGGAAAGAATAAAGACTGCCCCTTTCGCACTACAACAAAGCTATGGAACACTGAAAATCGGTTGAATTTGACAGAAAGAACAAATCTTTTGCAGAGAATTTTCCTTAATTTGAAGTTTCAGGAAATGGGTCGGAAAGAAGAGCTGTAGAGGAAGAGAAGCTTACAGTGAGCTACGGCTTTGGTGACAAACCCTAACAAACGGAGAAGACGATTGCCTCGGCTTATACCTCGGGAACACTTGGGCCTTTCTTGTGCCTTTTCTTAAAGGGCCGTTACTGGGCGTAAGCCACTCCAAATTTAATTGGACCACCAACCCAATATCCAAAATCAAATTAATTTTACATTCTTTCTTTCTTTCTTTCTTTCTTTTTCCTTTTTTTTTTCTTTTATTATGTGATATTTTGCATTTTCTTTTTGGCACATAAATTCATTTTACTTTTCAAGTACACAATGACTAAATGGTAATTTCTTTTGAATTTCATAGAGCTTAATAGTATACATACAATCTTATTTCACAATATAGTTTCATAATTTCATGAGAATAGTTTTTTTTTTTCTATTTTTTATCTTGAGTTCCATGATAGAAAATAACTTTTTTCTTATCTTTTAACCCATCCCATTGATACATAATCTACTCAAATTTAGAATCTTTTATTTTTATTAAAAAAAATTATTATTAAACTATTTATACCGTTACCTATATAAAAAGAGTTTTGGTTAATTATTTTTCACTCAATTAGGCAATTTAGTGCATGAATTGACATACATCCAGTCAGCTGCAAATTCTTATTTACATGTCTTTTTTTCTTGTACTTTGGACTGGATAATAAGAGACAACATTCCTTAACCTCATTTACATGTCTTTTTCCTTCAATTGCACAAGGAAATAGATTTAATTCAAGACATGCAAACTAAACTAGCTAGTTTGATAATCTACGGATTGAATTCATTAATAAGTGTTATATTGCATATTAAGTTTAAGATTCAAGGATATTAATTTTTTTAGAAGTATTAGGCCATTAAAAAAGGGTGCATCCTTAAAATTATCAAGAAGCGTTAGTCTTGTGCAAAAACTTGTCTATCTTTCTAAACCAAAAAAACTAAATTAGTTTAATATATTGGTTGGTTCTTAAAATTTAAAAAAAAAAAAATACCAAGGTGGATTCAAATCATAACGTAAAATGTTGAACATGTTAGAGACAGTGAGCGACTGTTGATGCCATTGCCATGGAGGATAAGCAATGTTGTCCAACCAATATGGGAAGCAGCTATGCCCTGGTAACTGGATTAATCAACCTAGCTCCTCGTGGTTTGGTTGGCATTCTGGATAAGGACGGGTTGCGTGCTCCACCTGTTTTTAAGCTTTGTTTGAGTTACTGTTTCCATTGTGCTGCATGCTTTCTGGACAGTTTTTTTTTTTCTTTTTTCTTTTTTTTTGTTTGATTGATCTGGACAATGTATTCGTTTGTAGTAATAGTAATAATTCCTATGTTTCCGGCCAAAAAAACGGCATTGTTGACCATATTCAAAGTGTAAAATATTTTTACACTCAATTATACAAATAAATTTGAATCACAGTAATTCTAAATTTAACAATAAAAAAAATGCCAAAAATACTTAACCGAATAAAAAAATTTCAATCCATAACAGAATATTGAGTTAATTCAAATTTGAAAAAGTGAGTATTAATTTGTATTGTAAAAATTTAAGTAAAAAATTTAAAATTATATTATTTTAATAAAATTTTATTTAAAAACAAAAATATCTTAATTTTTAATAACTTTTTTAAATCATAAGTTATAGAATAAAAAATAACTTCTCTTATTCCCTAATATACTTTACTCGTATATTATGTAATTTGCATTCAGCATTTTTTTTGTACTAAATCTCTTAATATCCGAAAATTATATTAGATCTCAACTAATTTAAATTTGAGTTTTGTCGTAGAGAAAGTTTTCTCTGTATTTATTTTTTTATTCATAAGACTCAAACTCATACCTTACTTAAGTAGAAGAATGGAATTTTTTTTACTCTAACTAATAAGTTATCAGTACTTAACACTTTTTACTTCAATAGAAAATAGATTATTATTGAATTACAGTAATCTCTTTTATTTCTTAACCTATTTTGCTCACATATCATACCATTTGAACACAATACCTTTCCTTCTATAAAAAATAAATTATTATTGAATTATTTGATTTGGTAAATAGAGTTAACTAAAATTTGTTTTAACTCTGTTCTTTTTGTGGATAATATAGCTATCCAAGTGTTTAACACTATTGAATCTATGCATACCTATAAACCACGTCATTTATAGGCATTAGATGAAACTTTACCTTCAAACAAAGCAGGCCTTATTCATTAAAATTGTCTATACCCAAACACAAATGGCGAAAGTGCGTGGCAGGATATATATCATCAAATCAATCCTCATCCTCTTAGATGAAGAACATGAAATATCAATGGACAGGTTTCAGGCAACCGATGGCCGCCCTGAAAGTGCAAATTGGAAAGCCATTGATCCCGACAAATAGATATCCATAGAGATATCTGAATATCCACACAGAGGATGACACATATCCCACCAAATGCAGACATTTCCTGTACCTGTGTTTGGAACATCAGACCTCATTTAGTTAATACCAAAAGCGAGTGTCGGCACTAACAGGTAATTTTGATAGGACACCTGACTCAATCTAGGCCAAAGCATGTCCTTATAAATCTCATCCACATTCTGCATTTGTGCTCCATCCAAACACCAACTGCTTCTCCACCCTTCTCCTTGGTACTCCCTTCTTCCTGAAACTTTGGAGATGGCAAGTTCTCGGCTCTCCAGGTTTGTCATGGAGGTTGCTCCACCTCAGTTCATTAGTGTCATGAGGTACAGGTCAAGGAAGATGATGGATACCATAAGTGAGGAGGACAGAGACGTTGGCAACAGTGATTCTCGTTCAAGTTCTTCCTCTTGCATCTCTGCTGTTGCTACTGCTGCTTCCTCTTCTGCTGCTGTAGCTGTTGCTTCAGCTAACTCCATGTATTTCCTCAATGGAGTGCAGAGTTCTTTTTCCATCTTTGAGAACTAATGTAACTTGATTTTGATGCAGTCTGTACTAAGCACTATAATGATGAAACAGCATGCTATGTAGCGTAATTTCCATCTTGTACAGAGTAAGAAAATTTTCATCAGCTAAAGTAACAAGAGTCGATCCACTGGATTCTGAATGTTTTCAACACAAATTATGATCATAACACAGTCGATGCCTACTATGGCTCAGAGCACAATCTCAGTACATTCAATAGTTGTACATTTGTATTTGTAAGAACATAATCAAACAGTTTTAATATCATTTGCTTTCCTGAGCTTCTAAACTCTCATCTTCTGACAGTTTTGCAGCAAAAGTAGTATATTTTGCACCTGAAAGGCTAAAACTGCTACTGGTATGCAGGGTGTTATCCAGGTCCATACACAAGATTCAGTGTTGAGTTACTTTGGTTCATGGGCATGAAGAAATTGCACAAAATGCCAGCGCACCAATGAATGTGGAAGCTTTAGCACTGCATCAAACAATAGCCATTTCTCAGACAAAAATATTACACAGCAGTGTAGGAGGAACTCCTTGCTTTGGCAAGGCATATCATGCCTTCTGATTGTCTGTTTCCACACTCGCTCATTTTGGGAAACTTGGAACGAAGTTTTCTCTTCCGAGATGTTTCTGATTCAACTTCCTCTTTCAGTTTCTCCAGCACTGATACATTAAAAACATGAAACCTGGCCATAAGGAAATCAATTTTTGCATAACAAGAAAAAATTGCGAGTCTTACTATTAGCTAGAACCAGCACTCACCCCAACAGCGGCTCTCTCACTAAAGAAAAATTCTAAAAGTACCATTTAGTACTTTATACTAAACAAAACCATCCTTGATGAAGGGATGAACCTCACAAGAATTAAAATTATAAAAAGAAAACAAGCTTTCAAAAGGTCAAATCATCTGGATCACCTAGTCCTCTTGCTATCAGCTATTAAGTAATCAAGAGCAGCATATTGAAAAGAGAGAGCAGTATATCAAAATCATCTAAGAAAGAGACTAGAAATGATATAAGGAATGCATGGATCTTCTAAGTCAAACCAAGTGCATCTAGAATCCAAAGCTGCCACTTGACCAATTTAGTTGTTAGCTTTACCATTGATAGGAAGATAACAAGCCTGGAATTTAACAGAGTTATAGCTATCTCGAAGGGATTCAATTGAACTGGATGGAACAGAAATACAGTGAAACAGAATCATTATCAGCTTTTTGTAATAGCTTCTTGAAACACTTTACCTGAAAAAATTGAAAGCATGATAAGTTGCACAACTGCTAAGCAGGTCAAATTTTCACATATCATACTCCTGGACTGGAAGCAATAACAATGGTTGCACACCTCATGTCTGCGTAGTAATGTGAAGCAACGCCCAGCTTGTCCTGCTCTTGCAGTACGACCAGCTCAGTGAATGTAGGTCTTTATATATGCAGGCATATCATAATTAATGACATTTCTCACCCCCTCAACGTCCATTCCACGAGTCATGGCATCGGAGGAAACAAGTACTTGTACCTTCCCATCTCGGAATGCTTTCAATGTTTTGCTACAGCAGAACAATGGATTTCATTATGCCAAAAAAATTTTAGATTATCTGAAATAACCTCATAAATCTTGTATTTGTGTCTGGTGTCATTTAAAGTTGTCACCTAGAACACAGAAGGTTACACTATGAATAGAGCTGATTCCATTTCTCATAGATAAAATGACCATCAAACTTTCATTATGTTCCAGGTTCCATATGACTGATATATTCATCCATGCAATTCTTATCCATTGTCAGGAGGGTACTGGGAGGTATACACTAAATAGAAAATGAAGGAAAAGGGATTCTCTAGTTTGACTAGTCTTTGTGGAAGGAAAGGGATTTAAAAGGATCAGCTTTTCTTGCAAACCCATCCAAAACTATTTAGTCCAAAAGAAGTGATCTGTCATACAACTTGATTCATGTAAAGGTCAAATTTTTGTTACCCGATTCTTGCCACTTGATTTAAGTGTGTCTTGCTACCATCAACAGCAGAAATAAATAAAATAAGATCAATGAATATTTTTCCACCACTCACTATAATACAATTATCACAAACGTTATCAAATTGTGCTTGGGCAGCATCCAATGTCATTCTTTAGTGCCTAAGTAGGCTAGTAACATGGTGACATCAATGTTCAGTTCACCTAATAATTATCAAAAACCATTAAAGCATAACACAACTAGAAGGTTTATAAAACGCTAAATCAATCAGAGACTTATTATATTGCCAAAAAATACCACAAAGAGCAGATAAAGCTCAATTGAGAAATTACGAATGAAAAGAAATGAGTTTGCAGATTACCTTCTATAGATTGTCGTTGGAGACCTGAATACTCCTTGTTCTTTATTTTCAAATCACCAAAAAGATTTAGCAAGGTACAGAGGCAATGGGTAGACTCTGTGGATGATGATAAGACAATGCACTTCTCTTCCTCTAGATCTTGTAGAAGTGCAACAAGATAAAGGGGCCTGAGGTTTGATTCACATATCTGTACAAAAAGACATAGAAAACTAACTTGAGAATGAGAAAAAAAAGAAAAAAGATCTCTGAATGGCTGTCAGGAGAATATTCTGCTTGAAATGTCCAAGAAACCGCACACCAGAAGGGTTATAGACACATACCAGCTTATAAGATTCCAATTTTTCAGGGAGTTGGTAACGCCTCTTCCCAGTTGTCAATAGTAAAGGGTGATGCAAATCAAGCTGAGCAAGTTTGCTTGGATCTTGGGTTAATGTAGCAGATAATACCATCTTCACAAGCC
Source organism: Rubroshorea leprosula (assembly GCA_020521535.1). Lineage (NCBI taxonomy): Eukaryota > Viridiplantae > Streptophyta > Magnoliopsida > Malvales > Dipterocarpaceae > Rubroshorea > Rubroshorea leprosula. The sequence goes on along the minus strand of BPVZ01000058.1, from coordinate 683,914 downwards.
TTGGATAAGATTTACTCTTGAAACCCCTTTCAACTCCACTGCAAGAAGTTTATATAAAACTAATAGCTAGCGGTGGATATTCATAAAAACTAGTTCTCTTTTTCTTTCATACAATATTGGGCCATCCTTAGACACAAAAAGTATTAACCAGTCTCCTTAATTCAAGGCTGAGAAAACTTTCAACTCATTAGCAGTGTTTAGCTTATCCCAAGAACCTAGATATCAAAATCTAAATATGACTACTTCAACAATACACAACAAGAAGCATTCCGAATTTCCAGAGAATAGAAATTAGCCTCAATAATTAGAAAACAATCCCAATTTCTGATTTCCCAGAGTACATCTTTGATTTAGCACCTTCTATAGACTCCATTTTATTTTATCTTCTTTACTTAAGCAAAGCAAGAAGAAAAAAGGCTACATAAAACCTAAAATTTTCAGATCACCTTAAAATTATCGACAATTCTACAATGGAGTTATAGCTAATTCAGATGAATATTTATATATGTCTATCTATTATGTATGTAGTGGGTGTTTGTAAATATGTAGACATATGCATTATTGATATCAAATCATACGTTTCAATAAAAATGAAACCACTTTTAAGGCATTAACCTATCATTTAGCACCCTATACATGTTGCAGAATCTCAGGGCACAACTATAAGAAAGCTATGTAGAAAGAATCTGGAACTTACCATCGCCTAATGGTTCTTAAGGAACCAAATATCGATGGAACAAATGGATGAGTAGAGGTAAAAAGAGGATATCATAATTAGATTTAGTTAATTGAAGCACTGTTGGTAGCCAGGACTGATATGCCTCCCTAAGCATGCGATCTGTTTCATCAACTACCTGCAAATATTTTCTTCATCAGCATCTAACTTACCCACATAATTTCACTCAAACTAAAGAATGATAAGATCGCTTCCATTCTCCTTCACAATGAATTTCATTTCCAGCCTCGTGACCCACCGTATATAAGTGAAGGAGATATGAGATATCACCATAATAGGTGTCTCTCTCCATGTCTCTGAAAAGTTTTCATCCCTTAGGTCCAGAATGAACTAGAGAAAAGATAGTCATTGAGAGATGGTAGCAAAACCTTGCAAGAGTAATCTTTCTCTTAATAGCCAAGTTTCCAGTAAAATGTTTCAGCCAGATGAATAATATTTGGGGAAAACACATATCATAGTACTATCACTTGAAATGTTGACATGAAGGCCTTAAGAAAAGTATCAAGTATGAATAAACATTCATGTATTAAACTGAAATACATATAATTTGTGTAATTGGTGGCATCGACTTACAAGGTAACAGAGATGCTCAAGTGTAAATCCCTTGGTGGTGTTAATGTGGTCCATTAGCCTTCCTGGAGTTGCCACCAGTATGTCAACGGAAGATTGCAATGCTTGTGTAACTTCTTCTGGGTCATAACAGATGCCTGCCTTGAGATTAGGTTTCTCAATAAGTTCTGAAATTTCATCAGCAATTGAAGATTGGCCGACAGCCAAACCAACAGATAAGCCTACTGCAGGTGCAATGGCTGCAAAAACTTCCTTAACCTGAAAAGTTGCATTCTTAATTAGAAACAATACTTAAGCAATAAAATTATCCACAATAGGTAAAATAATCAACCAGAATAATTGAAGGAGAACCATATCAAAGAAAAGTAATGCAAAAAAGAAATATGTGTGTGTGTGTGTGAGTATTCATTTACATATTAGGTTTAAAAAAATTCCAGTCATACTTGACTATTCAGGATACCGCAGGTAAATCAAAAGGCAAAATCTGTTGCTTCAGTTTACTAATGTAAACAATAAATTTTTCCTTCAATCCTTCAAGAAAATAAAAGAAGTCTTAAATTTAGAGAAAAGTTAATTGTATTTGTATCTGTCATTCCCTTCACCAAAAAAGAGAAATAAAGGCCAACAACCCACAAACAGGTTAAGACTGAGTAGTAGAATCACAAGAGTCCTAGATAATATATTGAGGCAGTATATGTGATAAGGCATTTAACCTGTAGAGCTAAATCATGGGTAGGCAACACAACCAGAGCACGTAGACACTTTACACAATGAGTCGATAGCATCTGCACTATTGGCAAAGCATAAGCCAAAGTTTTCCCACTTCCTGTTGGCAAATTTATGCAGAGATCTCGCTCAAAAGCACCAGGCACTATTGTCTCTTGCCAAACTGCTATTTGCACCAGAAAGAGTGAAGAAACACCCATTTTCTGCAGTACCACCGTCAACCTAGCTCAAAAGAAATTTATAAGAAAAATGCATTCAAGTCTTAACAAGTTCAACTGTCAGTAACCCAAATTTCAGTCACCTAGCATAAGTTTCAGAATAAGAGCTAACAACTGAAAAATCCAAAACATATAATTTACAGCAGAAGCATATTCATCCAATCATCCACATGCAATCTCCATACTAGCCAGTTTTCAATCATGGCATATTAAACAGGAACCTGCTTCATACTCTTGCAATGTGTTGGTGTCATTACAAGCTGCTGCTACCCATACTTCTTACAGAATTTGTCAGAAATTCAAAGTTCGTAACCCACTTACAGCTCTTACTATTCTAAAAACAAGATGCGCCACAAAGTACCACCATGAAATGTCATGAAGATGGCTATATATATATATATATATATATAGAGAGAGAGAGAGAGAGAGAGAGAGAGACATTGAATTCAGAACTAAAGTTATAATCTTTGGCATAATACGTTGTATATATTTTACACTTACCTGGGATCAAGAAAAGGGACAAGATTAAGTGGGCAATCTTCAAAATTGACTAACATCTACAGGGCTCCTCATCCATGGCAAAACTAGAATACTACTTTTCTTGGGTTCCTCCATCTTCTTCGTCTTTTTTTTTTTTCGCTCTTATTTTCTCTTCGCCAAACCCTGGTACAAAAGTTATACCGGCAGAGGACGGGAGGAGGAAGAAGATGAAATTGGGCCTGGACTAATTGGGTCAACACGAAGCCCAGTGACTTTGGATCCCACTCTATGAGAGAGGAGGTCATCATCTCCGGCGGGACCTTGGATTTGGATCCCACTCCAGCGCGAGGTGCGTCCTAAACCCCCCCCCCCCTTTCCTTTGCTCATTTACTCGCATTTTTAGGGTTTTTCTGCTTTGACTTTGCAATTCCATTGATCTGTTGCAAGATTAGGATTTTGGGACTTGTTTTGTCTTTACTTGTTTGTGCCTTTGGGTTTGGGTTTTGGGTGTTTCTGGGTTGCAATTTGTAACTGTGGGTTGTCTTTGGCAGCTCGAAGGTCGGGGTTGAGAAAGCTTTTATCAAAAGCAGAAGCTTTCATGTTTCGATTATGCCCATTGAGAATAATAGTCAGGTTAAAGGAGGCATCTAAAAATGGTTTTATCAAATTAGCGTTGCTTGGGTTCTAGATTTAAGGAAAAAAAAATTTCTTGGAGCATTTCATAAATTTCTTAGATAATTGGCAAGCAATTTAAAATGATTGTGTCTTTGAAATATATTTATTTAAAATATATGAATTTTAAATACATATATTTCAAAATATATTATTTGGATTAAAAATACATATATATTTAAATATATTATTTAGATATGTTAAAATGTAGTGTATTTGCACCTGCGCTTAGAGGTTCACTGGCATTAGTCAGCTTGTTAGGTGCATTCTCCACTCCCCTGGGCGAGTTTCGAACCTATCCCGTGTCAAAATGTTAAAAAAAAAATGTATTTAAAATTAAATTTCTTATTAAATTAAACCATTTCTTAATTATTTTGATGAAATATAAGAAGTTAGAATTGAAATTTATGAATTAAAAGATGTATTTGAAATATATGTAATTTTAACTTTGAAATACAAAGTTTCAAATACATATATTTAGATGAAATTCAAATATATTATATTTAAGTAAAAACAAACAATGTATTTAAATTTAAAACTTGGCTTGAACCCGCTGGCTCGAACCTACATTTAAGTAAATCAGAACCCTACCTGGCTTAAACCTGCTCATGATGGTCTTCGCCATCCTCACTCATGCTCTTCGCCTGCTGGGCAAACCCATTCATTGGTGCAGAAGGAGAAGGCTGGGAAAGAGGAAGGGGTGGAGGGATGAGAGAGAAGAAGGGAG
>BPVZ01000058.1:633928-651307 GCA_020521535.1 Rubroshorea leprosula | reverse complement strand
TAGTAAGTAAGTAAATAAATAAATAAATAAAAGTCTCAAAAGCAACTATTTTTTTGGTGACGTTATCGTCAGAGCCCCTTCATAAATTTCTCACAAATCTAAAAAGAACTTCCTCTCATTCTATGCGTCATCTAAGTTTTCAACTCTTCCCATTCCAACTTCCCTTAATTCTTCGTCTCTTCCATTGCTTTTATCGCTCAAATCCTGAGAAGGTGGTGCTTTTATTTTATTTTATTTTTCGCTTCCTTTTTCAAATTTTCTTGCTTTTAGACTTTTCAAAGTGTTTCATCCGGATGCAGTTGTTCTCAAAGTTCACGCCTTTGTTTGTAATCAGATGCTCTCTGCGTGTGTCTAAGCTATTGAGCTTTGGGCTCTAATGGGTTCAAGGTAATCTCTCCCTCTTTTTGGTTTTAATGTTTCTTTTTCTCTCTACAGTTTTTTGCTTTCTGGGTTGACAATTTTTCTTTTTTGGGTAATTACTTGATCGTTCTCAAGTTAATAAGGAATCAGTAATTTCTAGTTTTAGCTCTCTTCAAGTTGTTCATGAAATTTGAGTTCGGAAAGAAGGTTGTCTACTGTTGAAAGATATTTGAGTCTGAAAGTGAACTATCTTTTTTAATCTACTTCTTCATCGCATCCTTGATTTCTCCATGAGCATGGAAAGCATTTAGTTAGATAGAATATGCTTAGCCAAATATCTTTTCAAAAGGGAATGTTCAAGGGATTATTTCTACTGCATCTCATGTTCAGTGCTAACATCTTGCTTAATGTGGGAAATTTCCATGTGGGTTTGTTAATGCATCATACTAACTGATCAAGTAGTGATATGCCATTTAGAAAATGGGTCACTGATTTTATGGGCATTTTGTTTTCTCCAAAGTGGAAAATGCTCCAGCTTTTTGATGCTGTAAAGCTAGATGATGTGGTATTAATTTGAACCATAACAGTTCTCCTTTAAAAGCATTAGAAGAATGAAAACTTCTAGCATTCTCGTAGAAATAAAATATTTAATTAAGAACTCTTTTTTTTTTTTTTTCTCTTGGCCACGAATTAAGCACTCTGGTACCAATGAAATATTTTGTAAATATTTGTGTTCAAATTCAAAATAAGGCAAGTTAAGAATCTGCTTCTCTGTGTTTAGGAGATGTAGATTGTAGTTTCTGAAGAGCCAGACAGAAAATACATTTTGCTTGTTAAAACCCAGGGAGGACTTCTTTTGCAATCATTAGCATAGTGTATGAATCTAGGATATAGTGCACTTTGTAACCACCTGGGCACGGTGTTTTGTTTTTTGTTTCTTTTTTTCTTTTTTTTGGGGGGGGGGGGGGGGGGGTGGTGTCCAGTGGTCGGTGTGTGTCCCCAGATATGGAACTCATGAAGGGGTGTCCAGTTTCTGTTTTCCTTTCATTTTCTTCCTCCCCATCTGGTCTTACCATATATCTTCTTATATTCATCCTGTCCTTTAAGAATTGGTAGATGATGGTTCTACTACTGCTACTGTCTATGCTCTATTCTGTACTTATCCCCTTCCTTTTGGGGCTTAAACAGGTGCTTGCATCTATCTTTTATCTTCAAGAGCTTTGTCTTTAGGTGTTTCTATTGATTCTCCTGATATTTTTGAAAGGAATCACGCCGAAGACATCAGTAAGCTTACTCTTAAATTGCACGAGTCAACCAGAGTGCTAGATCAAACACCTAGTCCAGGAAGAAGAGATTTAGTCAGCAGGTAAGTTTTCCTTAGTTAAGCATTGCTGCACTGAGGTGCTCAATACCATAACCGATGTTCTGTGTGTATTTTGGTGTGTTGCATAACTTAATTCCTTCCATTTTGTATCTGATATTATTGTTTTTCATTTTTCTTTTACATCCTTTAATATGATGTTATTGACTGTGGAAATGCCGTTATGCTTTTTAAAATTTTTTTATGATCTCCTTATATTTGACTTCGGAGTTCAAATATAAGTTCTCTGTCTGTTTGTGTTTGTTCTTTTAATCTTTACAAAATGGTCTAATTTGTATCTATCAGATTTCAAGAAATTTATCATAAATTTTTTTTTAATAGTCATGAGTCCATTCCCTTGCCTAAGGGTTCATCCTCAGCTCGTTTAGTTGTCTTCTCTGCTTTTCTTTCATGTTAGATTAGTGGGGCCAGAGCAATCTGTTATTAGCAGATTAGATAAAGCAACTCCTAATAATTGGTATTGAGTTAAGCTTTTCTCTTCACATAGGTCATCATTTGCGATGAGGTCAGTTGAAAATGATGAAGCTGACTTGGAAGGTGGCAAGTTGGAAAAAGAATGGGATAAATCGACACATACTAACAGGATAGTTAAGATACACAATCAGGCATTATTGTCTGGCCTTGCATATTGTGTTTCCTCCTGCAGCATGATACTGGTAAACAAGTTTGTGCTCTCCAGTTATGATTTCAATGCTGGGATATCTTTGATGCTTTACCAGGTAATTTACATTAGTAGGTGATATTTCTAGTTAAAATATGGTTTTTAATTTTTATGTTGTAGTGGTGGCTATGTTCATCTTGCATTTTATTTGCTTGTTTAAAACAGTTTTGTAACTAAGATGAATTCTGTTCTGTGGCTGCAGAACTTTATCTCAGTTGTTATTGTGTCTATAATGAGTTTTATGGGCATAATAACAACAGAACCATTAACATGGAGATTGATTAAGGTCTGGTTACCAGTGAACGCCATATTTGTCGGAATGCTTATTACAAGCATGTTCAGGTATGAAGTATTTACAGCATTTGGTTCTCTGTGCACTCCTCTTTTATGAAGTTAATAAAGATGCATATATCAATTTCAACTCCAAAATATCTAATTGACACTTGTTTTAAGAAGCACAGGCACAGAAATGTGATATAGATATGACATGGACACATGTACATGTTTTTTTTCTAAAAGTTTAGGATACAACATGTCAAAGAAACAAAACTAAAATTATAGTTTTTACTTTTTAAATATATATAAATAATAAAAATTCTCATACTATCTCAAATATATTAGGACTCATGAATTTAACACTTCACACGTTAAACAATAATTTTCATTAAGCAAAAAAAATGTAAATGAAATGGTAAGATCAATTGATATGTACATTTAATGTACATTAAGAACAAAGAAGTAATAGTCTTTCATGGCATTAATAGGTCCATTACCTATCAAACTGCATTTCAAAATATCCAAGACCATGTTCTAAACACACTTTCAATCATTTCCTACTACTTCACTTTCCACATCATTACATTCATCACAATCATCCCGAAAGTTAATACAAGTTTGTAAATATTAGAAATTGATCCTTTTCTTTAATGTAATTGACTTATGTGTCCCTGTGTGTCCAATAGCGTGTTCTCTCCCTGCATGTCTGAAATTAAAAAAAAAAAAAGAAAAAAAAGGGATACTCTGAAAGTCCTTGTCTGACAAGTGTGTAGAATGTGTCTTCACGTCGGACACATGTCAGACAGACACTCTGACCAAAGAAGAGTGTCCATGCTTCATAAGCTTCTGTCACTATGCTAGTAAATCAGTCCTTTTTGTTTGTCGGCACAAGCATGTGCAAGCATATACTGTTATTTTATACTTTTAATTTTCTAAGGAAATTTTAACTGACAACTAGATTGAGTTTCAAAAATGATAATGCTTCATCTCATGCTCTTTATTCAGTAAACTTTACCTGCCAAGAAAAATGATTATAATTTCATTCTTTTGTTTTTTTACCAATTGGAGAAAATTCGCTCCTTTTCTTTCCTTCCCTTAAGTTATTTTATTTTTGGGTTCATTATTTTTCCCACAGACAGCATGATGGCTAGCAGTCTTTCTGGTTGAATTACTAGTTATGGTATTTAAAAATGTATCAAGACATTGCCAATTCTGCATTGGAATGGTTTCAAGCTACTTTTCGCTCTAACATTATGTTTTCTTCTTTTGGCTGGACCTCAACTAGTCTAATGCCCACCTGCAAACAGCCTTGCTTACAAGCATTGGGTGGTGGGTGTGGATAACATGGTTAACTAAACTTTTTGGCTGGGCTAGTCTAATGGGTATCCGCAAACTGCTTGGTTTACGATCATTGGATGGTGGGTGTGGCCTGTTGGAAATTTTTCTTACAGAGATGGTGCTAGAGAGAATTGAACCTGTGTTTCTAGCATGGTTCAAATCACTCATACCGTTTGGCCAATTGAAGCAAAAGACTATAAATTAAGGTCTTACTAGGGGGTTGATAATGGATGGTAATTCATGGTGGAGGCTTGAAAGTAGGGAAAAATAAGGAGCAAAGAAAGATAGATTTTACTATAGATTTTATATGATGCTATAATTATGATTAGAGGCCGTCTTCTCTTTCCCTAGTCATACTCTTGTGCACACAATAAAAATGGAGAATCAGAGATGATTCTGCATTTGCACAATTGTCATACAGAAAGCAGTTATGTCAAAACTTCTAACCAATTTAACAACACATTTTGAAATTTCTTCCTATAATTTGGTCTGGCTTTCTTGATTCTAGAAAACGCTGGACAGATTTAGTCAAAGTAGCCCAAAATCTTAGTTTGCTTTTTTCTGTTACTCTATTTGATGGCTATTATTACATGCTTATGGCCACCCATTATTTCTTTGTTTACTATGTTTTCCCCCCTTCTTTTCAGAAATCGTTTCTAGTCATTATCATATTTCCTATCATCGTCAATGAGTAGGATGTAGAAATTTTTTGCATGCTACACTATCTGCCTTCAAAACAGTAATGCTCTATCTCTGAAGCATAGGGGATAGAGTACATCTCTTCGCTCTGTCTTCTACTTGCTAACCGTTTGATACTAATTTGACTGAGCACACCTAGTACTTTTTCATTAGTTCTTGCAAGGTTATGTCAAAATATGTGAAGTTCTCATCTGCTAATGCCATGCATTTTTAGCTTCAGTTTTGTGGAGGTAGTACTTATTTAATTATTAGAAGCTCTCCACACATTTACTCCTAGTGCCTAGGATTAAACATACGTAATGTGTGCCAATAGAATTTTGAAATTTTTTGCTTTGAATATTTTGTGAGGATGTATGAAGAATGAAAGTTGTTGTCTGGATTGTGACATGTTTATATTTTTCATGATATAGGTTAATCATTAGTAGGCTCTGTTTTGCATGGGATGATTCCATTAAATAACATGTTATTGTCATGATAATTGACCAGCAAAGTTCCATGTTGTACAGTTTTCTAGTGGATTTTCGTGGAATGTTCCTAAAATTAGTTGGTCTATAGCATTTCTTTTTCCTTTCTTCTACGCATAGCATATGTTAGAAGGTGTCTGGTCAGTTATTATTGCATACTGGTGTTCAATTGAAATGTGTTCTGGCTTTATTTCTGTGAGAACAGCATTGTCATGAACAGTTAGTGAAATCCCAAATCATATTCACTCCTTATCGTGTAGGCTCCAGCTTGACTGTTTCTGTTATTCTGCAGTTTGAAATATATTAATGTTGCCATGGTCACAGTCCTGAAGAATGTCACAAATGTAATAACAGCACTTGGTGAGATGTACCTGTTCAATAAGCACCATGATAACAGAGTCTGGGCTGCTCTGTTCCTAATGGTAGGTTTTTTCTTTTTTGGCTCAAAATGTAGTTGACTAATACGAGAATGCTAGTCAATAACTTAAATTGATTTTTTGCTCGTCATAAATTTTCACTTTTTGCTGCATCTGGTAGTGCATCTCTTTTTGTTCTTTCTTTTAGTAAACAGTTATGACATCTAAGGTGATGTTGAAATTTCTTTTTAATTATCTTGCTTCCATATAACATGTTATCAAGGTGCGAAAGTGGTTCAGTTATTATTAGCTGAAACTTAATAACAGACTTGTTAATAGCAATTTCGTATTGACTTATTGAGTAGTGAGGGTTTCCTTTGGGATTGCTTTATGGTTTTGTGGCTCTGACTGTTCTTGTGCTATGGAAAAAATAATGTTAGTGATTGATAATTGTTTTGGAGAAGTGTTGTAAATTTGTATAATTATTAAAATACGTAAAACATTAGTTAAAATCAATTTAATTATAAAATATTAACATTTTGTTGTGGAAAGGCACCGTGAAACCATCCCCAAATGCAGTCTCCAATTCTTGGAGTACTCATGAAAGAGAGTGTGACAATGTAAAGATAGATTCATTATTTGTGAATGTGGGTCTTACTTAACATGCAAATATGTTGTATTATCATTATATATTTGAAAGCAAATCAGCTTAAGAAGATTTTGGGTTTTTTATATTGCAGATTATTTCAGCCATATCTGGAGGCATCACTGATCTGTCGTTTCATGCTGTTGGATATGGATGGCAAATCATAAATTGTTTCTTAACTGCAGCATATTCTGTGAGTATATACTGTTTAATTTGAGGATTTTGCCTTTTATTGTTTTTTAGGAGGCCGCTGGCTTAGTAAATCAGTTTATCATTTTTTTATGTCTGAAAATACAACTTATATAGCTGTTAACTCAGCAGCATATGGGAAACAAGGCAAATAAATTACAATTGAAAGAAGACCTTGAATTTTTTTAGCTATATAATTTTACCTAACCATAAAAAGAGTTCAATGCTTTTCAGTCCAGACTGCACTTAAAATGCAGTCCAGCACTGAAATCACTAAAATGCCATTAATGAATTAAAATGAGAAGTTTTACTAAGGGTGCTTTGGTAAATTCATAACCTAGACTGCACTTTTTTTGTGCATTCCAGAATGAAAAATACATTTTTGATATAAAAAATAATGAAAAAAAATCTTACCATGTAAATAAGGAAATAAAATAAAGAAACAACCCATAGCTATGAATATTCATTCCTCCATTAATCTGATCCCTCTAATTTAGAAGAGCATTTTGACAAGTTAATTAATTAGTACCATATGAACATCCTGCAAAATTAGTTCTAAACGTCCAAAGTCTGTCTCAATTCTCAAACACACATATCTGGACTTGGGAGTTAAGGAAAGAGCAAATTTAACAAGGCTCTTCTGAATTGTGGGTAATCTTTTTTATGCCTTCATGCATTTTTAGTTTAATTATACAATTGCAGCTATTTGATACTTTTGATCTGTGTGCTATGATTTGGTGCAGTTGACGCTACGTAGGGTCATGGATACAGCAAAGCAAGTTACCAGATCTGGAAATTTGAATGAGTTTTCAATGGTCTTGCTAAATAACATGCTTTCATTGCCTTTGGGGATTCTTCTTGTTTTTGTTTTCCGTGAGGTTGATTATCTATCTCAGACGTGAGTGTTTTTCATTCACTATACTTTTGTGATTCACGAGATGTTAAGTTTAGAAATGATAAGTCCTTTCAATCAAAATTTATAATTTTATTGTTCACATAATTTTCTCCACTGAAAACCAATGTGTGTTGTTTGTCTGTGATATCATATTCTAATCAGTGTGCATATAACATGTGTTAAACGTGTTATCTTCACTGATCATGATAAATAATAGATTCATTTGCTCTTTTGGTAACTTCTTATTGGATCTCATGATTTTGAATTGTCTGGACAGGCCACTATTGAGGTTACCTGACTTCTGGCTAGTAATGACATTAAGTGGATTCCTGGGTCTTGCAATCAGCTTCACATCAATGTGGTTTCTTCATCAAACAGGAGCAACTACATACAGGTAAGATGAAAATACCCAAGGACTACTGCAGGTACCTTGGACTTGTCGTAATTGTGATGGAAACACCTTGCCTAAAAACAGAACTTTTATCCATGAAAGAATGAACATTTGCCCTGATAAACAAATGCAGGCTTTATTGACTATGGAGATTGTATGCAGACTGTTTTGGGACAATGGCAAACATTTCCATTAGCATTAAAGATCAATCTATTACACATTTAACCCGGCATTCCCAGGTGTTCATAGCAATAAACTGAGTAAGACATTCTCATAGTAACTACTTGAGTAATCCACATAACCAAAGCTTCAGCAGTAGGCAGTTTCCCTGTAAAAATCCTGTTGTTTCTCTCATTCCGTAAGCAATAAACTGCAGAAGCTAGCAAAGCTTTCAATTTTCTGGCTCTTATGCTTTAGCCCCTTTACATATCCCTGAAACCATAATCATTCTTCACTCCATCCAAAGGCCTTCTATTAATTCCCATTGATGGAAGAGTAGAGCTCCATACATCCTTGCAGAATTCACACTCAAAGAATAGATTCTGACAGGAATCCATTCCAGCAGCACAAAATACACATCCAGCATCCCATGTCTAACTAACAGGCATCTAGTCTTTAATCTTATTTCCCATAAGCAACTACAAAATAAATGCATGCTTAGGGATTATTGAAGTGGACCAGATATATGCCAGGCAGCTTTCCTCCATTCTCCCTAATAATATGGTAAGCAGAATTAATAGAGAAAATACCAAATTTTTGTGGTAACCAGAGATTGTATGCAGACTTGTCCATCAAAGAAATATATACTAGTTTGTTTAATATAGTCGGCAGTGTGACTGAACAGGTCATGTCCTAGTTGGATATAAGCTGGCTTAACTAAACATGATCTTGGGTTTCAAAAGTCGGCTGGGTTTAGTCACTAATGAATTTGGTGATATCTTGATGATGAATTTGATTTGAGATTCAGTTAATAACTGTCTGGCTTGTGTAATTACCGTGACTGAATTACTTCATTTTCTGTTAATGAATGGTGTTCCTGGTTTTATGCAATTTTACTAAATGGCTTGTTATGATTTTTGTGATCCGCAGCCTTGTGGGATCACTCAATAAGATACCTTTGTCCATCGCCGGCATTGTTCTATTCAAAGTACCAACCAGTTTGGAGAACTCTGCTAGCATCTTCTTTGGTAAGTTGTCTCTTCAATTAACCATTTCAACAATGTGATAGAATTCTCACAGAAACCTCATTACAGCACACATGCCTGTTCCAAATTATCACTACACTTTTAAGTGGTCGTTTTATTGCAGTTTTGTTGTTGCATACCAAAATGGATTACATTTTGCAGGTCTTTTAGCGGGAGTATTTTTTGCTAGAGCCAAAATGCGGGAGAGATCTCAGTCTTGACCACTTAGCATCATTAGTTGCATACTGTGTAACTTGTATGCACCTACTTTTGAGCATATCATCAATATGGGGCAATCAATCAAAGCAGTTTCCAGGGGAAAGAAAACGAATCAAGATTAGTGGGCAATCAAGTTAGTCCTCTGAGGGTGGACCAGACCTCGATGGGTGCCTTGTTTTGTTGTAACAATGGGAAAAAAGAGAGATGCTGCTACACCACATTTTTCTGGCCGTACCATACTGTACGGGGGAACTAGTTTACCCTCCCCCTTGTATTTTATACATGTAATGGATTAGGCAATGCAGTTCTAGTTCATGTCTTTATTAGGCTTTAAGGAGAAGAGCCAAGTCATTCATTATTGTTGTTTTAACTTTAAATTACTCCAGATGAATGCAGTCTTTTATGGTTTTGCCTGAATTTTCCTGACGAGTAGTTGTAATTTTTAAAAAAATTTATTTCATGTTTATTTTCCAATTTTCTTTGAAATTTTCCTATTTCATATTTGAGTGCAAAACAGTTGGACTTAGATTGGTCTCATTGTATGACAGATTGACAAAGTAAATTTCAATGGATTCAACAAACAAAGAAAACTAACGGAAAAATAAAACCATCTAAAGTCGCAATGTTATTATATTAATATAAAATAGAAATGTCAATCTATAATCACATGTCATTAAATAAAAACATAAAAACAATTTAAACACGATAAAAAAGTAAATTTGCTTTAAATAAAATTCTTTCTCATAAATTTAAAAATTTGTTAAAAAAGTTTGAAATTAACTTTTAAAATAAATTCTTAATTAGTTTTGAGAAAATTTAAATTTATAATTTTTTCAAAACTTGTTAAAAAATTAACTTTAAAAGTTAACTTTTAAACTTTCCACAACAAAATTTTATTTTTATTTTTTGAAAATTGACGATTAATAAAATTTTAATTCTCTGAGAGAATAATTTGTTTAAAGCAAATTTAGCTCTCCCAATCAGCCCCTATAAAATACTAAAAACTTAATTGGAATAAGACAAACTTTATATCCTTGAACAAAAAAACCAAAAATTTTTAACCCTTTAAATTAAAAAAAAATGATAGTTTACTCTATAATTTAAAAACCTCATAAAACTTATATCTTTAAATGATAAAATTTAGACCTTTTTTAACCCATGTTATTTATTTAAATGTATTATAAAACGAAATTGTTTAATGAGAAAGCATTTCGTTTCTGCTTAAAATGTTGGGATGATGGAATGCACAGTACTTTAAGTATGATTTTGATGTTATAGCTCAGTATTGGGAGAATTGAGAGGAGCTATTAAACATGCATTTGATTAGCGAAGCAGGGTGATGTATGTATAGTTTTGAATTTGATACATATAGTTAATGTGAATTATGATTGTGTTTAAAATTGTTGTATAGTGTTGTGCTTAGCAGGTTTCATTTTTATTGTGCAATCACAAAAATTATTTTAATATCTTATAATTATGGATTTTTTTAGTTACTATCCTATTTTAGAGTATCTTTTCATTATAAATTGATATAAAACGTATAAAAATTGATTTTAATTTTAATATCATTACAACGTAAATAAATTTAATTAAATAGTTGACAAATTAAATGATAATTTTTATTTCTTCAACATATTTATGATAAAAAGGTGAATTTATTATATTTGTTAATAAAACTCTATAATTATTTCTAAAAAATGTTGTATGTTGGGTGGTTATTAAAATTAAATAATTAAAATACAATTTAATTATAATAAATTTAACATTTTTAATCTTGTGCGGGTGTGGACAGTAATCCCCAAGACAGCTTATGTTGCATATGCCAAATTTCACTAAACTTTCAATTCATCATTCGTTTAATGCGAACTTGATAACATTTTCAAGATGCACCTCTGGACTTTTGACTCTCATAATCTTGTCTCCATGGTATGCTAAGTATATGCTAGAAGGGTTCCCGGGAGTCAATTTTGATTTTGTCCTTGACTCCGAAGAAGAAAGAGGGAGAGAGGAGATATGAAGCACAAGTTTTGCTCCCAAAGGGGACCCATGATTGAAGTCTGTAGGTTCATAGAAAACAAGGCTTGCCAATAGGAGTGAGGCAATCTCACCTTATCCACACTCTCACCACAATCTATTATCCCATTCATCATCTCTCCTTATCAAATATCCTCAACCCTCAAACCAGAACGCCCATTAACCACCACCTATTATACTCGAAAACCTTACCAAAAAAGGAACTACTTGAAGTTTTGCAGCAATGGCAGCCATGAACTCAAGTGTTTTGGCATGCAGCTATGCCATCTCAGGCTCAGGATCATCTGAGCTCAATGCTAAGCTTGCTGTGCCTTCAGTTGCATCCCCAGTCGTGACTGGCCACAAGATGCCGGTGATCAGAGCCCAACTGTTGAAAGCTGATTCCAAAGAAACAAGGGGCTGTGAAGGAAGGAGATCTGCAATGCTCTATTTGGCCGCCGCCGTTTTCACCACTGCCGCTGCCACTTCTTCCGCCAATGCCGGAGTCATTGAAGACTACCTCGAGAAGAGCAAAGCTAACAAGGTTTGTTGGCTAAGTTGATTTTATTTGGCAGGATAATTTATAAAGAAGATCAGATTGCCTAAATTTTGTTCTTGTTGGTGCAGGAATTGAATGACCAGAAAAGGTTGGCAACAAGTGGAGCAAACTTTGCTAGAGCATACACAGTTGAGTTTGGCTCATGCAAGTTCCCTGAAAACTTTACCGGCTGCCAAGATCTTGCCAAGCAGAAGGTTTTGATCATACATGTCCTTTTTCATTGTTCTTTTGATGCCCTACTAATGATTTTTGGTTGACCCTTTTCCTTTTCTGGGTTTTGTTGATGTAGAGAGTTCCATTCATCTCAGATGACTTAGAATTGGAGTGCAAAGGGAAGGACAAATTCAAGTGTGGTTCCAATGTTTTCTGGAAGTGGTGAAGAAATTCATTTGTGTTCTCTCACTTAAACCATGTACTCTGTCTCAACTTGTATCTAATTTTCCCATTTTAAGAGAGTCGTCTCCATCTATTATCTGATCTTTTTCTCCATGGCTTTTATTACATTAGATGACAGGTTATAAAATAATAAATAACCCCCTTTCAATAATTGCTCTTTACACGTATCAAGATTTGAACCTAAACCTCTAACTTGGGCTCTCCAGTCTCCACTGAAGACATCCCCATGGGGGCTTCTTGTGGTTCTTCACACTTCAAGTACTTGTCTTTAACAAATAACAAACGCTACCGTGAACATCCTTGGATTCCAACATAAAACTATACTTGCTCTCTATAAACAAAAACCAACTACGAGCAATATATGAAGGATAGTATACATGTGAACACTGAAAAAGTAAGGATGATAAGGGAAACTGAAAGGCAAAAATTTTCAGAAATGAAATGAATTGGGTATTGTATACATGTGAATATGTAATGTTTCTGTCAGTTTTCTGTAAAACAAATGTTTGCTTCACTAAGGTTCAAACGACCATCATGCATATGTTCAACGACTGAGAATATGCGGCATCAGTAAGTATCATTAAGATCAGACAGCAGAGTGAAGAATTAACAAAATAACCTATCTTGAAAAAATCCAGTGTCATCTCCCCAGGCAAACCTGTCAAGACAAGCAAATCCAACTGCACCATAGATCGATGTCACAATATTGCAGGCTGGGACCCACTATCAAGTCATCAGTGCTAGAGAATTCACAACAACCACAACACGAGCTCTAGCCATTCCTGTTCGTGAAAAAGTTCCCTGCAAGTCCAATTTGCTAAAAATACACTTCTTGCTGAAAGGCTATTTAAACCTTAATTTTTCATATTCACAATCTGGAACTGACGACAGAAGCCCATGCCTACAAGCACTGTAGTAAAGAGCTATTGTCCTGCAACTGGGGACATGGCAAGGGAAACACCTCTCTGGTAAAACCTGAAACAAACTCACAATGCCAGGTTGCAGATTGTGCAAGCCCAAGTAGTGTAACATTCTCTAGGCAGATCCGTTCAAAAGATGAATCCTGGACACCCTCTAAAATAGGGGCTCTTGTTGAATTAAAACTAACAATGTTACTGATAAAAATACCATTTACTTTAGGAATTGCTTTTGGATCCCATTCTTCATCCGGGTGATCATTAGAACCTCGACTGAACCTAATTGGTATCTTGACTCTCTCCATTGTTATTTTATTTATAGTGATATTGGCAAGATATCCTCCCCTACCTCTGTCAGTTTTTATACGCACTCCAGCTGCCGAATTCCAAACATGCAAATCTTCAATAGTTACATTAAAAATGCCCCCCGACATCTCGCTACCTATACCAACACCAGAACAAGTTGGGGTAGTGCCTGAGATTCTCCTTACTATTATGTTTGAGCTTGGACGTGCCATGGCAATACCGTACTGGTCCCACCCACTCTTCACTGCTACAAGATCATCCCCGCTCTCAATGTAGCAGTCCTCAATGCAAACTTTGGTACACGAGTCTGCACAATTTTAGAAGAGAAACGAGGAAAGGTAAAGACATCTCCATCTTAAGTTCCTCATCTTCTTCCGCCTTAATTCATATGACCACACAACAAAAGATATAATAAAAGAATTATAATAGTATTAGCATTACCTGGGTCTATTCCATCAGTATTTGGGGCATTGAGGGGGGCCAAAATGGTCATATTTTTAATAACAACATTGCTGAAATGAGCAAAAAACATCACTTTAGAATAGAAGAGAACAATCATGAAGATCATAGAAAGAAAGTCAGTAATCTGAATTTGTTTCAAATTTGTTCTATATCTTGCATTCACAATGAGCACATACTGTCTAGAATAAACAAAATCTCCAGTTGGGAAAAGGACAGCGACAAGTGACACTGTGAACTTAAAAACAGAAATAACTGTACTACTAAATCCATTTTAGAATGTCATGTTTTAGATTTTCCGCTAAGGTTTTCTAAATAAGACAGAATAAACAGTTTAATAATCTTGCAAAACATTCAGAACAATCATCCAGTCTAAGGCCAATCATTTCATATTCAAAACCAATCCAAGCTACTGACATTTTATCCCTGAACAAAAGTAGTGAATTCAGAGCTTGTCAAACAACCGTGCAATGAAAAATAAAAGCCAATAAAATAAATAGAGAGCAAAAAAGAAACAAATAATAAGAGGCACAAAAACAGGATGTCCGGGACCAAAAAGAAAAAAAGAAAAAAAAAAAAAACTGATGTCAGACCTGCAATAAACAGGATGGATGGTCCAAAATGGAGAATTCAGGAAGGTTAGGTTGGCAACAAGAATATAATCAGAGTTCATTAGTTCTAAGAGGTGGCCTCTTGTGTACTTTAAGGTTTTGTTCCACCATAGATCCCACCACATGTTCCCTTGACCATCAATTGTCCCATTCTGACCTGCAAAAACAAAAGCAACTTATTTAACCCTTGCAGATGGTAGAAGTGCTTCAAAATGTAGATTTTATGGGTGCAGTTGTAACAATGATATTAAATTCCCCATGAAATTAAATACTGATAGCAGCCCGCTGCATAACTCAATTTATTTTATGGTAGGCTTTGCTAATTAATGATTTTATATAATTAAATTTGCTACCAGTAACTCCACTTTTCTTATAAATGCAATAATCGTAACACTTAGCATTTCACCACCTCTTGGGAATAAATATTGGAAAATAGTTACTGACAGAAAGCAATACAGAAGGTTGAGAGAATCTCTCTAAATCATAATATTCAACTTAATAGCTAAGAGCAGTCAAGAGGAGTATTGCTTCTCCATAACATCAGAAAATTTCCTCTCAAAAACACAATGAAGAGTAGAAGTTAATTACTGCAAAGCTAAGTTGAACCTTAATATTTAACTCTAATAATAAATTAAAGAAACTCTTCTTATTCTTTGTTTTGATAAATAATCAAAGCATTGCAACTCGGTCTTCTCATCCCTTAAATAAATAACAAAGAATCAGAAGCAAATAATTAGTACCTGTGATGACAACATTGGTTAGGCCATTTCCATGAATAAGGCTTATATGTCTTCCTCCTAATCTCTCTCTCCCTCTACCATAAGAAGGCAATGGATCTATGATAGGCCATTCCTCTGGGTCCTATTATACACCAGAGATGAAAATTAAGAACCCATTTCAACAATAAATCAGTAAGTAAAATGCTCAGACACTAGCAGATTTTTATTTTTTTTCCCTTCAATTAGACTTTAGATGATTCCACAAAAAATATAGTTCATCAATAACAACCGCTTAGTTCTCTCCTTGAATTTGGCATAAAGACATTTCTATGCGTTTGTGGTGATAACCCCAGAGTCTTGAAAACAAGAAATTGCTCTTGAAGAACTGACAAATCAAATACCAGCTCATTTAGGCATTTCAAGGGAAACTAATTTTCATTTTCAACAGAACCAAGAAAACACACAACAAAATTGCCAAACCTAAATCATCTGTAAAGTATGTACCAAAAAAAAAAAAATAATAATAATAATCTGTAAAGTGGAAGGGAGATTGGTGTGGTGGGGCCCTTCAGTTACAAATGCACATCACAACGTACCAAACTCTTTTTCTCTTTCAACTAAAAATGTTAAAGATGCTAGGCATGATAAACCTGATATTCTTAATGACACAACTTTTGCAGCATTTCAAGCAAACACTTGAATTAGTGTCTGCCTTTTTTGACCCAATTATGATATAAAGCTTTTCTTCATTTCCATTCCTCCATATCCTTCCTACTCCACCTTCTCAAAGATCTACAAGCTTCACTATCCCATCTCTAGAATAAACCCACAATCAAGAATAAAATAACAAAGGTAAAGGTAAAATTTTCGTGAGATGAAGTGAATAAAACCAGAAATCCAATTTCTATTAATCCCATCTTAAAATTTTATTAGAAATTAAAACGCCCACAAATCAACCAACTTAAATTAAATCTTCACAAACTAATATGAATCCCAAAATCAATCAAAGTGCAAAAGAGGGAAATAATTTTTTTTTTTTTTTTAAAACAGCAGAATTACTTACCCGAGACCCCAAAATAACAGCACCCTCTTCAAGAAACAAGGTGAAATTACTCGTAAGATTGAAGCTCCCGGTGAGCCACCTCCCTCTGGGAACGTTTAGCAGGGACCCACCTTTTTCTCCGAAACGTTGCATGTAGCGTACTGCCTTCCGAAACGTTTCGGTGTTGGACGTTTTCCCGTCGCCAACTCCCCCGAAGTCCTTTATCGACATTACATATTTTCTCGCCGGCATCACACCAAAAAATCCGACACAGCTTGCCGGGTCTTCTCCGCCCGATATACCAGGCGTGGATGATCCCGAAACAGAGACGAGTCGGATGGGAAAAATTGATTTTGTTGAGATTTGGAGGGATAGAATCGCCAGGAAAGTGAAAAGAAGAAACAGAAAAGCCCACGACGGCTTGGTGAAGTAACCCATTATCGCACCCAAATTTGATTTAATTGGTTCCATCTCGAATGAACAATTAATCAAAGAATAAAAATAAAACAAGAAAATCCATTTTCAGTTGGAATTCTAATTGTTTTCCCACTGTGATATCATCTCATGCATGAAAATTAAATGGAAAGAGAATCAAGAGATGGTGCTAAATTTCCAGATGGATTAACTGCGAGAAAAAGAAACAGAATCAAGGGATGCTTGCTGCAATTCTCACATGCATGGAAATAGAAAACGATTAAGAAAATAAAAAAGATGAATATTTCAGACGCGATGATGAAACAGTACGCAGCACCGGCGACTGCCACCGCAAGGAAGAAGACGAGGCGGAGTGCGCGTATGGTATAACTTAGCACAATGCAAAAGGGATCACATCAAACATTTACGTGTGAATCTGCGGGCTTTTGATCCAAAAGGGCAATAGAAAAAATATGTGGGCCCGATTCCAGCTCTAGAGAGGGAAAAATGAATAAAAAGACGGTTCGGTCGTTCGGCAGAAAAGTTTTGTTTTCTTAGATTGCGGGAGATTAATCTCTCACGTAGGTTTTTTCTTTTTTTAACACCGAAATCATGTTAGATTTTTGTTAACTCAAAATCAAGTGATATTTAGTAACGTGTTAGATTTTTACTAACTTAAAATTAAATCAGGTTAAACATTATAAAAAAAAGTATTTTATCAATGTTTACTTTTTTATTTATAAAATTTAAATTTGATAATTTATTTTAAAAAAATTAAGTTTCTTCCCCTCACGTTAATAGTTCACTGGTTTCTCACGTAATTCTTAGCAACGAACCCAAGTAGAAAAAATTTAATTTTTTAAAATAAAATTTTAAATTTAAAT
>BPVZ01000058.1:616232-629857 GCA_020521535.1 Rubroshorea leprosula | reverse complement strand
AAATTTACTTAAAATTCATTTAAAAATTTATTTTTAAATTTTTCTTAAAATTTTTTTAAATATATAAAAAATTTTATTTATTCTTTTAACAAATTAAATTTTGCAAACATCCTTATATCTCTCTTTCTAGTCAGAGGGACTCTAATTAATCTACTGCATGCATCAACAGGGAGGAAGAGAAACAATACAGAATCCGATGGCAGCACCAAAAAGAAAAACGCACAAATCACCTCGCTAACTAATCGACTTGCATAAATGACCTAAAATCTAAAATTTAATATGTGACCTTATATTAGGTCATCAATCCAGTTTATGTGATAATTTTTGACTGACATGTTGGTGATGAGATGACCAGCTGCTTATCAATTTTTTTCTGTTGCGATGCCTTTTTTTATAGTCAAAATATCAAAATAGTCCAATAATTTTTAAATTTCAAAAAAAATACTAAAATAGTTCTTGAACTTGAATTTTTTTACCAGTTGTCGTTACATCAATTATGTGTCTATTTGGCACATTAGGTCACAAAAAAATCAGTTGCTTTTATTCCAAAATACCATGTGTAAAATTTTAAATGATTTTTTTATGACATGGATATAATTATCTCAACCTCTACGTTAGCATATTTTAATCTAACATGGAGAGTTGAGGCCCATTACTATTAATTACAAGTTAAAATCACCATATTGCCCTCATCTTCCTCCTAACTTCCTCTCTCTCTCTCTCTCCATCTTCTATTGCAAAATACCAACAAATTTCAAAGCAACAATTTGTAAGAAAATAGGGTAAATAAATATGTCAATTTCATATATTTTTATTTAAAATGTTAATTTTATTAATTTTTAAATTAAAAGTCAATTTTTAATTTTTTTATTTAAAAATATCAATTTTTAACTTTTTTTATTTAAGAATTGACTCGATAGTAACATTGATATGATAAACAAACAAACCTTTTAATTGAAATATTGAAAATTGACATTTTTAAATATAAAATATTAAAAATTAACATTTTTAAATAATAAAAATTAAAAATTAACATTTTTAAATAAAAATAATAAAATTAGTATCTTTAAATAAAAAATTAAAAATTAACATTTTTATTTAAAAATTAATAAAATTAATCTCCTTAAATAAAAAAATAAAATTAACATATTTATTAACACATTTTTTCAACAATCTTCTGACTTTTGATTAGATCAGTGCAATAATTTGGTACATTAGAACTCTAGGCACGTGTTTGGTTGAGAATTAATTTGTTTACAACATCCATTTCCGATGAGAACCACCACCACCCAAACCCACGAGACTCATTACAGGCCCCTAGAATAGAATATGGCAAAGACACGAGCATGGAAAAAGCTCTCGGTCAAACCACGTGCGATGAGATCTAAGGACTGAAATGCTATTTTGCTAGTTATTTCACTTGAATCTCTCTCTTCCTCTTTCCTTGAATGCTAAAACCATACCTAGGTTTATAATTTTCAACCGATATATTTATTCACAATATTAATAAATCACATCAATTCAACAATTTACTAAATTGATTCTTCAAATCTCTTTAAATTTACAGAATCATATCGCTCAAAACACAATAATGCAGAACAGTTCAAAAAAAAAAAAAGGCACAGTAATACAGAGGAAAAACAATACCAAAATCTCAAAACACAATAATACAAATGAAAAGAAATGGCAAAACAGGGAACTACCATAACCATATGGTCGATTACAAGGATGCTTTCTTTGGAGTTTCTTAGCACATGGTCCCTCTTCACACTCGACCTTGAGGAGGAATCAGTAGCATAAGCATCTTCTAGTCCCCCCGAAAAAAAAAAGAAAGTAGCACAAGGATCTTGAAAAATTACACAAACATTTCTAGTCATTTTGGATTCTTCACGCAAAATGGATCAGATGTTTTGGGCTCTTTCAAGGTTGTTGGATTCAACGACAAAAACATTTTCCAAAAAAAAAAAAAACTAAAACTCAACAGAGTCCGTATGCTAAATTCAGTATAGGTATGCAAAATTGAACAAAATGGGCCAACGTTTTATCCAAATTGATAAAAACCCAAGTCAATTGACCATGAAAAAAAAAAAAAACCCCAAGTCAATTGAGTTCACAACTACATGGTGCATAATGCTATTTTTTTTATTCCCAACGCTAAACGCTAAATTAAACAAAACCCATGAGGACAAAATTTTTTATCTCAATTTCAACATGAGCATGCAAGATTGAACAAAAACCATATGAAATTGAAGAATTTGGGTTAATTGGAACTCAATGACGAGGTTTGAATTTGAATGGACTTAGAAATTTAGGTTTGTTGGAACCTAGTTGTTGGGTTCCAAAGAACTACTTGGATGAGTTGGTGGGGGAGGAGAATGAGGGGTTGGGAGATGACCTTGTTACTAAAGGAAGATGAAGAAGAAGAGGAAGATGAAATTAGTGTAAATCTACTTCATTATTATTTGAACTCTCTTATGGTACCTAATTTAATAACAATTTTGCCTGGTGCGGTGGTATGGTGCTTTGAACTTGATCTGTTACTAAAAGGTATGTAGGGTATCTGTGAATAGGTTAAGTGGAAGGAAGAGGTTTATAATAGATTTGGTGATGGATATAAGACTATTAGCAGCTATGCCAATTGCCTCTATTGGGATATTTAGGTTTGGTCATCATCTTGAGGCTAAACATAAAGGTAGTGGTTGCCCCTAAGCCATACAGGAGCCATGAAGTTAGAAAGAAAGTGAGCCAAGGTTAGAGATCTGACTAGCCACCTTCCTATCCTTGTAGATTTCAGTTATATCTATGGTCTTTGTTTTCTATCATCTTCTTTTATCAAACTTTAAAAGACAAAAATAGTTGTTGTAGTGGACATCTGTGGATGGTGTTTCAAGCGAGTAGGTGTTATTCATTAGGTCCAAGCCCTTTCCTTCATGCCATTATCAAGGTGCTAGGTATCCAAGATGCCTTTATGAATATTAATGCTTCGGTTTTGTTTTCATGGGATAAGGATTTATATAAGTTGAAGGATATCTTCCTTATCAATAGTAATTCTTGTTTTTTATCCTCGGAGCTTTTATGAACTATCTTGGAGAACAAACTAGACTACAAGTTATAGAGAAGCTTCTCATGCTGAGATGTGCATGCCTTTGTCTTCTATGAGTTGGTGATGAACTTGGGCAGCTCTTTTCATTTGTTTTCCTTTCCTTTAATCTATTTAAGTTCACATTCTTTTCTTATCGTGTTGTTATTATTATTATTATTATTATTATTTTGTTTACCTAGGACAATATGTTATGTAAGGCTACTTTGATTCTATATTACTATAATATCCTATTTGTTGGAAAATAAATTAAAAAAAACACTCTTATTAGTTGTGTTATAATACATTTATAAAATGAGTGAGGGTTATTTATCTACAAGTTTTATATATTATATTTATATAAAATTTTGGTTATTTATTTTTTTACTTTTAATAGTTGAGATTTATCATGATTTTTTAGACAAAAAGGATAATTATAACAAATATGATAAAAATAAATAAATCTCAACCATTGAAAATGAAAAAAAATGAATGATCAAAATTTTATATGGATATGGTGTGTAAAACACTGAAACTTGTACATTTTTATAAAATTATCAATCATTTTAGATAAAAATTGAAAACTTAAGGATAGTGATATAAGGACAATTTTTACATATTATTAAATGAGTGGATATACTTAATTTTATAAATCTCAAATAAATAAAAAAAATTGTTGAGGAATGAATTTGTATTGCTTTGAAATTGGCATGTATAGCGCCACATTAGTAAGACCAGTTTTGAACTTGTGATTAAGGAGGGTCCACCTGGTTTATTTCCACATCAGATTTGTTATATCTTGTTGATTATTGTAATAGAGTCAGCATCGCTAGAAGTGGCATTCATCCACTTCATTGGAAACATTGCAGACATGATCTACTTCAATATCACTCTCATATACATGGCTAGACATGGTTATATCTATCTCTATGACATGGTTATATCTATCTCTATGACATGGTTGACTGTTTTTCATAGTCATGATCTCTACTATAGCATTCACTACTACATCTTTTTTGGCTCTCAACAATGTACAAAGAGCCTACTTTCCTATACATACATGGCTCCCATCAATGGAAAATGAGTTGATTCTATTAAATCTACATAGCTCCCAGCAATGGATGAAGGGCCAAATTTTCTGTCATTTAACCTCCAAAAATGGGTAAAAGGCTACACATTTCTACATATCTTCATTACATTGGCTCTTGGAAACGGACAAAGGGTCGAATCTCTACATATTTTATCTCACTAGCTCTCGGAAATGGACAAAGAGTTAGCACAACTTGGTATGATTAGCGTGAGGCCGGTAACAGTTGCAACCTTTCAATTGGTTGGGATGGTTACCCTTCGGCAATAAAAATTCATCAAGTTGGGGCTGGCAGCCCCTTAGTGGTTGCTCGTGCATGGTGGTGTGGTGCTTGGTGGGCAACTACAACCAGGACCACCCTTTAATGGTGTTGGTACGACAAGAAAGGCCAGCATTTGTCAATGGTATCACACCTTATCATATTGAAGGCCATGGATGCGGCTGGTGTCCCTCTTCTATGAAGACAACTCCACTCGTCTTTATCACATATTCATTGTTATGGTGAAGTTTAGCTTAATGAGATTTATCTCCTTTCCAACTTGGCAGATTAGTGGGAATGCTCCTTCGATTCCACATAGTTCACGATTCAGCCATGGGCAAAATTAGCCACTGCTCTCTCTCTAGCTGTAGGGAGTCTATTCATGGCTAACCTTGTGATATTCATACAACATGACTAGTGGTCATGCACATCATTATTCTTCTATATAGAGGAACAAAATTATTGGTCACTGGTAATCTCGATTCACAACATATTTCTTCTATATATTTTCACATGTTGACAGGTATCATCGACTAGTGATGCTTGGTTTGGCAAAATGATACCATGGCACACATCCATAGTACTTATTCTTTATTTTGGCATAATGCTAGACATACACAACAGTGTTATACGAGTGCTTGCCATGGCTAGTGGATAAAAGGGCACAACAGTATTCATTCTCACCATCTTCTTCGATAGACAAGGGCTAGTCTTCTTTGTTGCACATAGTTAAACATTTCACACTTATACATTTGAACAAGTACTTATTCATATTTTGCTTTTTGCTGTAGATAAACACAAACTTATGAATCCCAACTCATTGGAATTACTTGGGATAAACTATAGGAGTAGTGGCTTAGCAGACATGGATGAATGAGCGTTGCCTGTTTGGTGAAGGTAGGTATTTATGCTAGCCAAGCTTGGAGCTGGTGATGTTGCACAACTTCGCCAGGAAGGGCTGGGTGGCAAAGATGTGGAGGCAAAGCTTGATCCCCAAATTGTACCATTTGATGCTAACTAGAAAACTTGGAATCTTGTTAAAAATCAACCAAAGATGTTATTTCAGTCTCCATCAGCAAGTTGTAGCTATATTTAATGCAAAGGTGGCTGCACAAGTTTCATTGCATTAGAAACTGTTGAAAAAGATTATATTTTGCTTGGGAAAATCACCAAAATCCTAGGCAAAACTAATTTTGTCGGTTTTGCTCAAGTACCCCTCCAAAAATAGTATTTTGTATGGACAAAGAATTACCAAAAATGGATAGTCTCAGTAAATTAGCAGTCATTTGTTGGAATCACTGGACAATTCATTATTTCACTTTAAAAAGTTGTTAGTAGTACACAGAACCACTTAAAACTCGACAGTTGTCCTCACCTACCCCAAATATACTTGTGGTTCATTGGGCAACTCTGACCCCACCAACTCAAAATTACAAAAATACCATTGCATATATATTTTAATTTTTCCTTCATTTTTTTAACACATTAAGTAGATTTCATAGATCTAGCTCCTCTCCTTCACTCACCATACTCCATTTTTCCCTTGAAAAACTCTTCATCTTCAACCGCTTGCCCTCATAAATAAAAAATCCCCAAAATTCCCTATTTTTCTCATATTTTCTACACTTCTAGTATTGTAGAATACTCTCCAAACTTGTAGAGCATCATGGCTAGAAGACAACATGCTACAGTTTTAGATTCTAGGATATTTTCTTGAACATCAGAGGATCAAGTGCAGCATTAGCATCAATAACGAGATCAAGTCCTCCATTTATGAGCCCTCATGATGGTCATCCTTCCTTCTCCTATCATTATTTTCAAGTTTATTCTTTTTGTCTTGTTAAAGCTTGAAGGAGATTATTGTGCTTTTCATCCACAACATGAGGGTTAGTTGTTACAGAGTAGAAGTATTTGTCAAGGATAGTAGAGGGCACATTCATTGTGTTTACCATAATGCTACAATATATTATGTATAAATGTGCTTCTCAAGTTGTAATATTTAATTTTTATATATTTTCTATTCTTGTTACTTCTACCATAATATACATCTCCTTTTCATAAATTTTAAGTGTTTTGTGTAATCATTCCTAGCTTTTGAGATCTTGTCATTGTTGCCTAGCCCTCTCGGCTTGGTTGGAAAATTTGCACTTTTGGACTTTGTTGGAGAATTTGTGGCGGACCATCATTGTTGAACAAGGTGAGATGGCTCATGGCATGTACCCTTTTGCATGCGAAACGGGTGCCAACCAAAAGGACCTTCCTCATCTTCGCAAGTGGCATCCTAGTTGGCTCTCATGTCATCATCGCTGCCAACTTATCAACCTGCATCACCTGCACCTTAACAAAAATTAATTTTTTAAATGATACATAAAATTGTATTAAAAAATATATTAAAAAATGTCTTAAATCATTTTCCAAAACTTAATAGCTAAGTATCTTGATCGTTATTTAATTAGAAATTTCTACCAATCACTAATTCGATTGTTAAATTTCCTTAGAAATTGTTGGTTTATTTCATTGTCATGTATTAATGATGATGTAAACCACTTACCAATTCCATATTTTCCACATCTCTTTCAATTTCACAGGTCGCCATTTGGCTAAAATGGTACTTTCATGAATTTTAATAGGTTTATCTAAACTGTATACTTAAATTATAAGATTAATAGTGTAATAAATATATTTTTTATAATTAATTTATATAAAAAATTATAAAAATTAACATTAATTTTAAGATTATTGATTGTAATTAATTTTAATTAATTAATTAATTAAATTAAAATTAAAATTTATATTTTTAATAAAAATTAATTATAAAAAATATATTAATTATATTTTTTTATTTAAAAATAAAAATTACTTGATAATATTAATATCTGCACTAAAAGAACGAAAAAACGTCGAGCTTGAGACTCGACCTGAAGATCATCAGGGCTGCCCTCACTTGCTTTTAAATAAAAAGGGTGACTACGATGGCTTCATGGGTGAAATACATATTAATTACATTCTTAACTTAACTTAAATGTAACGAATTATAAAATTCCATATTAATGAAGCCATCAAAAGTCTAATTAGTAGTTTAGTACTGGAGAGAAGAAGGGCATTTTTGTCTTATCACAAGTCAACTCCGCTTTACCAATATTATCTAATTATATTACGTCCTCTCCATTGGTAATCATTATCTCTTGAGAATGAACAGCGAGCAGGAAGAGCTCCAATTTCTAGGCTTCTTCGGCATACTGAAAGAATCCTTGAAGATCATCTTCTCATGGAGAAAAATCTTCAGCCAAATAACTCTAGCCTTAATCGTCCCTCTCTCTTTCATCTTCCTTGCTCACTTCCAGATCTCTCAGCTCCTCTTCATCGACGTCATCAACGACGAAGACGCCCTTGACCACACCGCCGTCGGCAGTCCTCGATATGACAAGCTCTCTGACATGATCTCCTCCGAGTGGACTGCCTTCTGGCTCTTCAAAGCAGCGTATTTCACTTTCTTCCTCATCCTCTCTCTCCTCTCCACCTCCGCCGTTGTGTACACGGTCGCGTGCATCTACACCGCCAAGGAAATCAGTTTCAAGAAAGTCATGAGCGTGGTGCCTAAGGTGTGGAAGCGACTCATGGTCACTTTCATGTGGAGTTTCGCTGTCGTTATCCTCTACAATGTTCTCTCCGGAATTCTGTTTTTGGCTTGGGCCATATCCCTCGGCTTTAGCCCGATCGGGATTTCAATTTTCGTGATTCTCCTGATCGCGTATTTCACGGGATTCGTGTACATCACGCTCGTCTGGCATCTAGCGAGCGTGATCTCGGTTTTAGAAGATTCGTACGGGATCAAGGCCATGGTGAAGAGCAAAGCTCTGATTAAGGGAAAAATTTTTGTCGCGGTTGGCATGTTTCTCCTCCTGTGTACCTGTTTCTTAGGGATTCAAATTATGTTCGAGAGCGGGGTGGTTCTAGCGTGGTCGGTAGGGATCGAGATCAGGATCGCAATCGGAATCATCTGTTTCTTGCTGCTGTTCAAAGTGATTCTGTTCGGGCTAGTGGTGCAGACGGTAATTTACTTCGTTTGCAAATCGTATCACCACGAGAACATTGACAAATCGGTGCTGGCGGATCATCTGGAGGTGTATCTTGGGGATTACGTTCCTCTCAAACCCAAAGATGTTCAACTGGAGCAGTTTCATGTGTAGCTCAAGTTGCTCAACTGCTTTGCCTTTACTTAATGTATAAGTATTTTATAAAAAAAGAAAAAAAAAAAGAAAAAGAAAAAGAAATACCTTAACGTATAAGTTGTTTTGACTTTTGAAATGGAAGATTTGGCTGACTTAGGCCGTAATTCTTCCATTTGTAAAACATGTGCGGCGGGCATGTTCTATTGTTATGGTTATACAATTTTTTTAATATTGTTATTAAAAATATTAATTTTATTTAATTTAATATTAAAAATAATTAATAATCATAGTATAATTATTAATTAATATTAATATTAACGATATGTTGGTTTGAGTATAAATAACTTGATTTTTTTAAAGTAATGTCTTGAGTTTGAATTTTATAAATAAAGATAAGATATTGAGAGAATTTTTTCTTTTGTAATCTAGCATGATTTGATTTTAAATTAATCGAGTGTATTAATCAAGTCCATAGCTTCTGGATACATCGGGTTAGTAAAAAAAATTAATTTACAATTAATAAAATAATTAATATTTATTAATTAATAAATTAAATTAATTTACAAAATAATAGATGTAGAAACTATTTAAGAAAAAGGAAAATGATCTAGAGATAATTTTTTTATATTACTTTTTTGTCTCATTTTTTTATACAATCTTACGTGTCATTTAAATTATTGATTATTTTTATTCATTTAAGATTCGTAATATTAAATGTATCTATTTAGTTAATGACATGTAAAAGTTGTTAAAAAGATAGTATAAAAAATTTGTTCCTATACCACCACTTTAAGAAAAAAGAGACTAAATTTGTGTGATTGTAAAATTTAGGTTTAAGTACCATTTTGGTCCTCAACTTTTCATTTTGGTACTAAAATTGTCCTTCAACTTTAAAAAGTATCAAAATTATCCTCAAACTTTCATTTTCGGTACCAGAATGGTCATTCCATTAGTTAAATGACAGGTGGCACATTAAAATGCCAGCAAATTTTTTTTTTTTTGCTTAACTCTAATGACATGGAAAAAAAATATAATTGAATATGTTTTATTATGAGGTGGCATTTTTTTACGGTGGCAGTTTTTTACACGTCATATTATTATCTTTCTCCTTTTAATGGGACCCACATAAAAATTTATTTTCTCTTTTTCCAGTTTCAATCAAATTCCCCAAAAATCACAGTTTTCTTTGTTTCTCCTTTCATTTCCTTTTCAAATTAAAAACCCTAAAAACCAATAAGATCATCCTTCTTATTCTTTCTCTCCAAAATCAAAATCAAAATCAGAGTCTCTCTTCTCCCTTTATCCTTTCCAGATCTGGGTTTTCAAACCCGGAGCCTGGGTTTGCAGACTTCCGAGTTAGTTGAGTTAGTCCCGGGTTTACCTCCGGAACTCGATCTGGAGTGCCTGATTCGCTTACCTTACACTGGCGTTCACCGTGTGGCTTCCGGTGTTAGCCGGCGATGGCGGGATTTACTTCAAAGTCAGGATTTTTATTATCACAGGAAGAGGTATGGGTATACTCATAAAGTTGCTTGCTTGGTTCAAGCTTTTACTGCTGTTGCTGCTGGAGTCGTTGATGGGCAAAAACCAGGTGACTTACCGGGTTATGTGGTTACTGTGTTTGATTCTGTGAGTCAGTCGTGGGAGCGACTTGACCCGGTACCCAGTCACCCAAATGGGTTGCCTTTGTTCTGTTAATTGGCGAGCTGTGGAGGGAAATTGGTGGTCATGGGTGGGTGGGACCCGGTGAGTTACGACCTGATTAGGGATGTTTTCGTCTATGATTTTACGACGTAGCGGTGGAGACAGGGGAAGGAGATGCCGTCAAAGCGGTCGTTTTTCCGCAGCCGGGGCTTGTTTGGGTCGGGTCTATGTGGCAGGCGGGCACGATGAGAACAAGAACGCGTTGAGAACCGGATGGGTTTATGATCTGAGAGTGGATGAGTGGACGGAGTTGCCTCCGATGAGTCAAGAGCATGATGAATGTGAAGGGGTGGTTTGAGAAAACCCAGAGCCTGGGTTTGCAGAGGTAAGAAAACCCAGATCTGGGTTTGATCTGGAAAGGATGAAGGGAGAAGAGAGACTCTGATTTTGAAAACCCAGATCTGGAAATGATGAAGGGAGAAGAGAGACTCTGATTTTGATTTTGATTTTGGAGAGAAAGAATAAGAAGGACGATCTGATTGGTTTTTAGGGTTTTTAATTTGAAAAGGAAATGAAAGGAGAAACCAAGAAAACTGTGATTTTTGGGGAATTTGATTGAAACTAGAAAAAGAGAAAATAAATTTTTATGTGGGTCCCATTAAAAAGAGAAAGATGATAATCTGACGTGTAAAAAAATGCTACTGTAAAAAAATGCTACTGTAAAAAAATGCCACCTCATAATAAAACATATTCAATTATATTTTTTTCCATGTCATTAGAGTTAAGCAAAAAAAAAATGATTTGCTGGCATTTTAACATGCCACCTGTCATTCAACTGATGGAAGGAGCATTTTGGTATCGAAAATGAAAGTTTGAGGATAATTTTAGTACTTTTTAAAGCTGAGGGACAATTTTGGTACCAAAGTGAAAAGTTGAGGGACGAAAATGGTACTTAAACCTAAAATTTATATAAGAAGCAATAATCACACCGATGCAGCTCGCCCTAAGCCATATGGAAATCTAATTAGCAAGTGTTGAGCTTTTCTTAAGAAGAATTGGCAATGTGAAATTTCGACACATTTTTTGAGAAGATAGTGTCTGTTTGGATACTATAACTTTAAAGTTTTACTATTTAGATATGATTTGACATTATTTTGAAGAACCTTTAAATGAAGTGAGGTAAAAGATAACAGAAGATCTTTTAAGTGTTTGTAAGCCTCGGGTCTTTAGATTAATCAATGTATGAATACATTGCCCCTATGTACAAAAATAATAATAAGGAAAAGGTTAAAATATCAATTTAGTTATTTAACTTTCAAATTTATACAAAATTGTCCTTGAACTTTAATTTTCAATCTCAAAATAGTCCTTAAACTTTGAAGATAATACTAATTTAGTCTTTAAACTTTGAAGACAAGTACTTGTTTAGTTTTTGAACTTTGATTATAATTGCCAATTTGATTTTTCAACTTTGATTATATATAAATCTGATATGTAAATGAAAATATATTATGATAGCAAAATATAACTGTGTGATTTTACTTGTCATTAGTTTTTAAAAAAGAACTAATTTTGTGGCAAGGTAAGGAGTTATGTGACATTTCTCTTAATAGGACTTTTTTGGTACTAAAAATTATAGTTAGGGATAATTTTGGTATTTTTTGAAGTTAAGGGACAAATTTGATACAAATCTAAAAATTGAGGGATCAAATTGGTAATTTAACCTAAAAATATAATTTAGGGATAACATTTTTGCACTACCTTTTAATACAACCCTACATGTCATTTAAATGATTAGCTCTTCTTAGTTATTTAAGATACATGATATTAAGTGTATTAATTCATTTAATAATATGTGAAAGTTATATAAGAAAATAATACAAAAAAAAAACTCTATATCATCACCCTAATAATAATAATCACACATGTGTGCAGCAACTTTTTTTATTTTTTCTTTGATCTTTTTAAGAGTAAATAAATCCTTGTCTGATTATACAAATTTTTTTTTAATGTTTTTGTTTGACAATGCGTTTTTTTTTTTGAACAGTTACAATTTAGGAGTAGGGAGAAACTAGATATTTATATGATATTATCGTAGTCCAAATTTTAATATCACTCAAGATGTTGAGTGCATCAATTGACCTACAAAACCTAGTACTATTTGACTATGCACTTGATAGGATGTTTATTTTAGAATGACATAGATTATTGTAAACTTATCATCCGGATATGTTTTTATGTGATTGATCCTTTTTTTTATTTGGGATCTTGTGTAATATTATATAAATATGTATTTAGAAAAGGGATTTATTTGCATATAAATCTTATACATTATATTTATATAAAATATCAATTATTTTTTTCTCCATTTTTTTTATCATGACTTTTAGATAAAAATAATTGTTTTTAATAATTGTGAATAAATTTCACAATTGAAAGTAACACTACTAAAATCCTTACCTTCAGCAACATGCTCCATGTTGTTGAAAGTGCTTTCCATGTTGGTGAAAGTCCTTCAGCAACATGGGTTTGGTTGCTAAAAGTTTTGTTGGAGAAAGCTTGGTGGGTAATACATTACAACCAAAATCATGTTGCTAATATATCAGCAACATAAGCTATGTTGCTGAAAAGAAAGTATCAGCAACATACGTCTTGTTGTTGAAAACTTTCATCGGAATCCGGTGATCGGTGGGGGTGAAATTTCTTAGCCTCTTCAGCAACATAGGCCACGTTGCTAAAGATGGAGTTTCAGCAATGTGGCTCATGTTGCTAAAACTTTCACCGGAATCCAGTGACTTGTGGGGGTGAAATTTGTCACCCCTTTCAGCAACATAGGCCACGTTGCTAAAGATGGAGTTTCAGCAACGTGCCTTATGTTGTTAAAAATTTGGAGAAATCTTCCCGGACTTTGTCACCAGAAGTTTATTGAATTTTCAACAAGAAAAGCCACGTTGCTAAAACCCTACCTTCAGCAATGTGGTTTATGTTGGTAAAAGTTCAAGGGTTGGGTGGTCCATACTTTTCAGCAATATATTCTTTGTTGCTGATTGCATACTTTTACCAACATGCTCCACGTTGGTAAAAAATTGGATGGCTTCCTCCCCACACTTCCAATCCATTTTCAGCAAGCAAAGTCACGTTGCTGAAACCTTAGTTTCAGCAATGTGGCTTATCTTGGTAAAAATTAAGGGGAGAGAGTGGTTTGCACTTTTCAGCAACATGCCTCTTGTTGCTGATGTTTATGATAATAAATATATTACATTAATTTTTTTATCTGTATTAAATTTAATAAATTTATAATATTTATAGATAAAATTTATTTTTTATTCATCAAATACATATTAATTATCTTAAAATCTCACATACAATATAATTAATATGTAA
>BPVZ01000058.1:569039-598871 GCA_020521535.1 Rubroshorea leprosula | reverse complement strand
CTCTACTAATCACATTACAAGCAATCATCAAACATAATTCAACAAAAATTCCAAGTCCATAAGTAATATAAGTATATATGAAATAATGTTATAAAGAATATAAAAAACTAACGTTGCAAGAAATAATAAATGAACATAAAAAGCATTAAAAATAAGAACTTACCTTATTTTGAGATAATAATTATGCAAAAGAAGGGAAAAGAAAACGAATCTATAGTAAAATACATTATGATATTGAAATAAAAGAAAATGAAGAGTATTAAACAAATTTTAAATAAGAATTTACCTCATAATGAAAGAAATAGAGCCTGCAAAAATAACAAATTAAAAATAAACTAATTATTAACATATCAAACAATTGAAATTCTTAGTTGAGAAAATAAAGAATGAAAGAAAAAAAAAAGGAAAAGGATAAGAGGTTGGAGAAAAAATAATGCCTTAGCTATGGGAAAGAAAGAGGCAGAGATAGGTAGAAGAAACTGGAAAAAAGATAGTTGGAAATGCAATCACAATTGAATGTTCGAAGGTAGGAGATGGTTATATAACTAACATATGCGATAGAAATTCTGTCGTTTATGTTTGAATTCCAAATGCTTGGGATTTTCAATTTTTTGGTGGTGGGCTTCATCATAATCGATAGCCTTATTTTCTGTTGATTATAAATATAACCGATAGTAAGGCTATTGATTATATAGTGATTTGTTCCCATAATAGTTTTCCCAAAATTGGTATACAATGTTGTTTTTATTAAAACTATTATATTATTTTTTTATAAAGTGTTATACTATTTTTTAGTTATATGCTATTTTTTAATTTAAAATTTGATTACTATTTTTATCCAATATTGTAGTTTTCTTATTATATATTCTAATAGTATACAACTAAAAGTATTTAAAATTACTACATATTTACACAAGATTTCTAATATACTAGGCATATATAAACATATATATCATAAGTCCAAAATATCAATATCCCTAAGAAAGAGGTGATATGTGATTAGGTCCAGACCCTCCAAAAGAAGGACCACTAGTTTTAGGTGGTACAAAACCTACAGATGAGTACTATTGGCTAAGTAAACGCAGATGCTCTTGGAATCTCCTCTCAAAAGCAGCTTCCATCTTTGATACTTTTTGTGAGACCTATGTTTGAATTCGTGCAATCACCTTTGTTTGAACTTGCTTTGCCATTTCTTCTTGAACTTGCGTAAGCTCATATTGCAACTGCTGGACCTATGCCATTAGCATCCTAGTGGTAGAGGATGAGGCCTCACTAGTCTCATATCATTGCCATAGTATGCCATGCTCTGCTGGATCCTGTAGTGTGGACATCCCTTGCATTTGGCCCATTTTAAGGGGTCCAACTACCTCTTTCTAGATTTGTGGATCCCATGTTGGGCATAAATCCTTGTTTGGCCCATGCTTTTCCACAAACTTTTCATGAGCATCATTCTGATTTAAAAAGAAATTTTCATTAGTTACTATAATTAAAATTTCATTAAAATTAATAATAATAATAATTAATATCATTAAAAAATTTGATACTTACATAAGTATGCTCAGTCTGTGAACATATCCAAGCAGGTGGAGCATGTTGTTGAGTATTAGGTCTATGAGTCGTGTGAGTGAACATGTATAACTCCAAAGCTGTAGGCCTAACTCCTCCCCTCTTGGCTGCTTATTAAAACATCAATAAAATTAAATTTTAGAATATATTTAGATTTTAGAATATATTTAGATGAAGATTAGTAGAGGAAAGGTGAGGAATGTAAATAAAATATTAAGAAATAAATATAACCATTTGCTTTGTGTTTTTTTAATTTAGTTGCATTATTGAGAAAGAAAAAGTGTTGTTTTTTAATATTGAATTTTAAAATTTAAGTGTCTTTTAATATTGAATTTTAATTTTCAAGTATCTTTCATGGTCATCATGCAAATATTTTTTCTTGTTAAGTATCATTTGGTTTATTTTTTTAAAACAATTTAGCATTAATAGTTGGTTTAACATATTTTTTTGTAAAGGGTTGGAAACGGCCATCATGCTTTCTTGTTGATCTCCTTTAATTATATGTTAAGAAGTGGTTCTTAATTAACATCATATGCCAAAAATAAATGATAACTTTCAATAATATATATAACTATATTCTACTAACCAGTCGATCCTCGTGGATCCCAACCACTAGGCATCTAGTTGTGTAGGTCACACGTGCACCCTTTGCCTGGTTATTTCGATCTGTATCTTGTAGCGTAATATATTTTGGACTTTTTCATTTTGCTAGTAAAATCTTAAAGGTGTCTTTATGCATGAACTTGGGTAATTTCTTGGAAGTCTCCCATGTCTTTCTAACTTGATGAAGTTTATCCCGGAAACGATTTTGGCAATATAGTCTCCAAATCCTATGGACATGAGCATCGTCCTCCTCCCAATAATATGTTCTCTGCATGCAAATATTAAAATTAATTAAATTAATCAAAAACACATTTGCTTAAAAACACATTGGTGGAGTTGCCCCTAAAATATCAACTTCCCCTGTTAGCAAAAAGAACAAAAGTATATAAAAATATTCAACACTTCCATACCATAATCACCCACATCAAATTCCAACCATTAAACTCACAACAAATAAAATCTATAATAATTCAAACCAATCCATATCAAATTAATTATGATTATATTTTTTTTATGAAAAAATTGACAGAGTTTCTCCTAAAATATCAACTTCCCCATGGTAACAAAAGAAAAAAAAAAAAAAAAAAACCTTATGCAACACCCATGATCACTCGCATTAAATTCCAACCATTAAACTCACAATAAATAAAATCTATAATAATTTAAACCAATGTATGTTAAAATCAATTATGGTTATATTTTGTTTTATGGAAAAACTAACAGTGTTTCCCCTCAAATATCAACTTCCCCTTGTTAACAAAAGAAAAAAACAATATAACCTTATGCAACCTCCCACACCATGATCACCCGCATCAAATTCCAACCATTAAACTCAGAATACATAAAATCTATAATAATTCAAACCAATCCAGTTAAAGCTTAACTGCAGCTAAAGCTTTGGTTTTCTAATGTTCTCAAACTTGGGTTGTAACTAGTGTTTGATAAACTAAAATCATGATCACCCACACCATGATTACCATCAAGCTTAAATTCAAACCAACTCTCTTCTTTTATAACTAACAAAGATATCAAGATAGTGGTAGGTATAAGGAATGAGGGAGGAAAGAAGCAAAAAGTCAAAATAATAGAAAACCTCAATTACTAATTTCTATAATTTTCTATTTTATTTTATAACTTTTATACCTGGAAAATTTCCCAAGCAATCCTTTTTTTTTCTTGAGGCCAACTGGACTTAAAGAGCACTGGCTCATAATATAAAGACTTTCATATAATTGTTGCAGTCCTCCTGAACCTCTCATGACTAAATATGCCTTGTTGATTTATTTAAAGCAACTTTCTTCGACTCGGGTTTGCTGGAGCATCATCCCCTTCATCCATGCCATGACCTATCTTTCACACAACATGAGATAACTCCTCCTCAAGCTGAGCATCCAACTTAGGATCAAGCACACCAAACTCAGCATCCAATTCTGCCTCCAAATTACGCTTTTCAACCTCCTCCTCCATTACTGCATCGTCATCAACATTTTGGTCATCCAATGGTGATTGGGTAACAGTGGGTTGTTGCTGTTGTTGTATGGGAAGTTGAATCAAACTAGATAGCTGTTGTTGGGAGGGAGGTTGGCTCAAACTGGGTAGTTGTTGTTATGTGGAAATAGCCCTATAAGGCCCTCAAATAAGATGATGCAATTATTTTTGTGGTTCCGCTGGTGGATCAATCAACTGTCTAGAGGATGATGCACCTCGAGTACCTCATCCCATGTCTGTATACACAAAATAATAGAAATACATAAGTTTCCTTTTCATAATAAATAACACAAACTTTAAACAATAAAAAAACAACAAAATAAAAATATTTAAAGTTACCATAAATGGAGATTTTTAATTTGCTTCTCTAATTAATAATGCCTCTTCTTACTATTACAGGCCAAATAATCTTTGATTCAGTCTTTTATTTTATACTTGTAGGCTGGCTTTCTTAATATTTGCATATGGACTCACACTTCCATGGACGATGAGGGTTAAAAAAACTTGAAACGTTTTTTAAAAACAAACTCAAATCTTTTATTTTATGCTTATTAGAAACTAAAATTTTCATTCTTAATTATCATAAATTTGTAATATAACAACATTCTTGTTCTTGAAGAAAAGAAATAACAAATTACTTCTAGTAGTATTTTATTTAAATCTAATTATATATATTGATATATATAAATATAATTATAAATGTCTTTAATTTATTAACTTATAAGAAAGAAAATATAAGTAGTCATCCATCAATTGTTTAGTTGATTAAAAAAAGATTAAATATACTACATCTAGTCACTATCACTCTCGATTAAGTAATTTGAAACTTCTTCTTCTGATGTCTCTGTTCCATCAAAGTCTTCCTTTTCTTCATCATCCTCATCCTCATGCACAGATTCTTCCTCTGCCACATATGGCAATTGCATGTCTTCATTAATTACCACTAGTTCTCCCCCTCGAGATGCTAGCGAAACATGATCATATAAAATAGTCAAGGGTTGCACCAACTAAGGCATAGGATGATCATCATCCTGATAATAATCATTTACACCATCACGCAATGATGAAGTGTCAATTATTGCTTTTGCCTTAATGTTACATGCAACAAACCACCTTCTTCTATGAGGATTTTGAGACGGATAATGGGCATAAAACACTTGTTGGGCTTGACTTGCCAATATGAATGGTTCATC
The DNA here is from genome assembly GCA_020521535.1 of Rubroshorea leprosula. Taxonomy (NCBI): domain Eukaryota; kingdom Viridiplantae; phylum Streptophyta; class Magnoliopsida; order Malvales; family Dipterocarpaceae; genus Rubroshorea; species Rubroshorea leprosula. Next base: position 594,021 of record BPVZ01000058.1, on the reverse strand, counting down.
TATTTGTAATTTAAACCAAGGATTTATGTCAACTATATGAGCTATTGGACGGACCACGATGCTTTTATTGATATCATACCACTCACAATTAAACATAATCACTAATCGAGAAACATAGGAGTCAAAATAATAAAACTCGATAACTTTTTTCAAATTCTCGCAATAATCTAACTCATGATCATTGAAAGTAATTCCCTTTACACAAACATCGCTATTCATGGTCTTTTTATTTTGTCCATATATGGCAGTATGAAACCAAAATCCATTAACCCAATAACCATTATACATGCTAACATTGTAGGCTGGTCTAATTACTAAAGGCAAAAGGTGAGAACTAACCTCGTATCTTCCACTACGCATCTACAAATGTTATAAAATATTTAATATTTAATATAAAATAAAATATGAGGCTTTAATGATAAAATTTATTATAATAAATAACTAACCTATTATCTTAAACCAAGGAATAAACTCAAGTTGGCATTTCATTTGAATTTGATCTGCTGATAGACCGAAACAGACTTGATACTCAAAAATCCTTCATTAAGAAGTTGGACTAAATAATCTTAAAAACGAAAGTTAGCAGTAGAACATACGTAATCCATGGCTCAACTTCTTCACAATTAAGTAAAACATAAAGTTCTACTGCCTTTAATTCTTTGGGTGACAATGCACATCTACGCATTTCTCCGCCTAGAGGTTGACCTTGGTTTTTAAAGATAGATGAACAACCATCATTATCATCATTCCCACCGACAATATTTCTTGGATGGCGATTCAATCTTGTCTCTATCAGACCCAAAATAATGCGAGCAAAAGAAAGTAATTTCTGAAAGAATGCTAGACTTGCAGATTGAAGCTTCAACACGATTTTTATTCAACACTTTCTTCTTAGGGTCATGCATTTTTCTGTTAAACAAATAAGAAAATCAATAAGATTATATTATTGAGCATGCTTAATAATGTTATTGTGGTACAAATATATTAAAAGAAATATACCTTTCAAAAGGGTACATCCAATGGAATTGGATAAGTCCTCCAACATTTGCCTCATATGGTAGATGAATTGCCAAATGCTCCATCGAATCAAAGAAGGCTGGAGGGAATATTTTCTTTAACTTGCAACTAGTCTCAACAATTTTTTCCTCCCACATCTCCATGTTACTGACTTGAAAAACCGAAGCTGATAAACCTCTAAAAAAGTTATTAATCTCAGTCAGAGGACCCTAAACTTTGTCTATAAGGAGATCATGAAAAACAATTGGCAAGAGACGTTGCATGAATACATGACAATCATGGCTTTTTATCCTAGATAATCGAAGATCATGCATGTTACACATCATGCGATATTGGATGCATACCCATTAGGGAATCTCAATTCCTTTAGTCATTGACAAACAAGAGCTCGTTGTTGTCGAGTAAGAACATATGTAGCATTAGGTTTTATGGTTATTCCATCATCTTGAGGTATTAATTCCAATTCAGATCTATTGCAATATAGTTGTAGATCTATTTTAGCATTTGTGTTATCCTTTGCACACCCCTTGTCATCCATGATAGTATTTTTAATGTTATAAAAAAAATTCTTCTCATAATGCATGATATCGAGGTTATGACGAATTAATAAATCATTTCAATATGGTAGTTCCCAGAATATGCTACATTTCACCCAATTATCGAAAACACCAAAACTTGGAATTGATTGTTTATAAAGTGGTTGGCCAAAGACTATGTCTGGGAGCTAATTAACTCTTTCCTCCATCAAATTATCATCTAGTCTTGGGGGGGAGGCCTTTTTTCCACTTTGTTTACATAGAATTTTTTTTTTTTTTTATCTTTACGAAATGGATGTTTAGAAGGTAGAAATTGACGATGACAATCAACAAATGATGTTTTCCTCTCGTATTGAAGTTGAAAAGCCTTTGTGTTCTCCATGCAATAGGGGCATGACAACCTCCCATGTGTGCTCTATCCAAATAATATGCCATAACCTGAAAAATCACTTATAGTCCATAATAGTGTAGCTTTCATGATAACATTCTGTTGACTAAAACTATTATAAATTCCAACCCCATTTGTCCACAATTTCTTAAGTTTATCAATTAATGGCCTTAGCATGACATCAATATTTTTCCTTGGACTTTTAGGTCCAGCAATTATCAAGACAAGGAAAATATGCTTTAACTTCATGCACCATTTAGGAGAAAGGTTGTACAAAGGAAGGAAGACAGGCTAACAAGAGTAAGGTGCTGCAAAGCAACCAAATGGACTGAAACCATCTGTGTAAAGCCCAAGTCTAACATTTCTAGGTTTAGCAAATGCTAGATAAGTTTCATCAAAGTGTTTCCATGCCTCACCACTCGCAGGATGAATAACTTTATCAGCATCATCACGGCATTTCAAATGCCATGTCATGTGCTCTACCATTTTCTTAAACATGTATAATTGTTGTAATCTTGAGATAATTGGAAGGTACCATAAAGACTTCCTTGGAACATCTTTCTACCTCACAACAACCATGTTCCTTAGCTTATAATAGGATTTTCCACACATTGAACAAGCAATTAAATTCTTGCTTTGCACATCATAGTACAAAAAAGCAAATATCAATTTTCTTGTACCCAAGTCCAAGAACATTTATCACTTTTTTTACATTGTAGAAATCCTTTGGGACTCTTTCTTAGTCCTCTAGACTCAACAACTTGAGACTTAATGATATTGCCATTTCCTAATTAGCAGAACTCATATTATAAAGAGTCTTCATGTTTAGCATTTCTACCATTCATGAAAGTACTATGACATTCTCTCCCCCAGCACTTATATGAACTTTTGCAGTATGGAGAAGATCATAAAATTCTCTTCCTTTACTATTTGGCTCCTCATCCATTGGCCCCTCATGGTATTCAGCTTGTAGACCTATTGTATCAACTACCATTTCATGGTACATTACATCTACCTTATTTCTAACAAACTCAGTATTAGAAGATTCCCCTCCAAAGCTTCTTGCTAGATTGTTGGATGTCTCTTCATGAACATACCATGCATAATAGTTGTTCATAAACCCATGCTTACAGATAACCTCAGGGTTCCCCCATTTCCTACATTTGTATTTCAAATAAGGACACTTGATTTCTGATTTTGCTTTGGGTCTAGAGAATGCAAATCTCACAAAATTGCACCCCTTCTTTAAATTTATCAGTAACAAAACCATCATAATCTACAGGACGATCTATCCAACTACGGTCCTCCATTGTTTAATTACCTAATTTGAATTTCAATTTGACAATATATTATTAAATGTTTATTTAAAATTTATATTTTAAAAATAAAAAGTTAAATTAAATTTATTAAAAATAAATAAAGAGATTACAATTTTGAAAAATTTAGGGTGAGACAATCACTCACTTTACTAAGGGTCCTCAAACCTTGGTAGAGTGAGTGATTCTATTTGATATATGACACTAAAAATTGTAAAGCAAGGCTTATGTTTATTAATTTAAAATAAATAACTTTATTTATATATACTTAATATAAATACTACTCTAATTTAATAAACATACAAATCTCAATCTCAGTAATTTAAAACAATTAGTTTTATATATAGATTTTTAATATAAATATCATTTTAATTTAATATTACAACACATCTCAATCCAATCTCAATAATTTGAAATAACTAACTTTATATATAAAAATTCAATATCAATATCATTTTAATTCAATAACCATATGCATCGCATCTCAACCTAAATCACAATATCAATCTCAATCTTAATATCAAACTTAATAATCCAAAATCTCCAACTTTATATATATATATATATTGAATAAAAATAATACTTCAATTATTATACATATCTCACTCTCAAAAAAATTAAAAGAAATATCTCTATATATATAGAAATGGCTCTAATTCATTAAAAATTCAATATTTCACTCAATAGTAGCAATTTACCACACAAATGAGACAATATAATTTTACCAAAAGAAAAAAAGCACAATAATCCCAATTACCTCTACCAGTGGTGACGATGACGTAGAGGATGAATTTGGATCACTAATCTATAAAGAGAACAAAAGAATATAAGTTCTATAAGTCAAGTCCAAAACCAAGGGAAATTTATCCAAATTTTTGGTGAAGAAACTCAAATTCCAACCGGCGAGGAGGCAGCAGGTCTGTGGCAAAGATGGTGCGTTGAAGGCAGTGAAGGCTGGATTATCTACAAGAAATAAGAATAATGCCTTCTTGTACATCCAAATCAAAGGAAACAACAAGGAACCCCCCCTCCCCAAAAAAAAAAGACTAACCATGGAACAACATCTGGATTTGCAAGCAAGGTAGCGGCGTGTCAATCCTTTGGGTGGCGTGGTGCTGTGGCTGGGAAATGAACATGTCTATAAGAAATTTGGAAAGCCGATTGTTAATGAACAGATCTGTAAGGGAAAAAAAAAAAGAAGAAAACTCCATATGGACATAGAGACGGGCAAAATCAGTGTCATCGGCAAGGGGATTCAGAAACCAGTGTGCATGGAGCTATGTTACTTAGGTCAACAATGCCAAATCCCACTAGAGAAGGAGAAGCTAGATCAACCACAAAACGAGAAGAAGAAATGGGAAAGGTGTCGTTTCTCAACATAAACGACAGAAAATTTGATGATTATACCAAATATATAATTGATAGAGTGATGCATGTCGATTATACTTAATCGATAGCCATTATTTTGTCAAATATAGGTCCATAATCGACAAATATTTTGTCGATTATATCACCTATCATTTATGCATGGGGAAATCTGATATCATCAACAAATAAACATAATCGATAGATAATTTGTTGATTATGGATCTATATTTGATAGAATAATGGTTGTCGATTATAAGTTTATCATTTATAAATTTGCTGCTTATACTCTATTTACTAGTAGTGTAACCCCCTTTTTTTTTTTAAGGTACTTTATATATGATATTATGCACCATTCTCTCTTTTTCTTGTTTTCTTTTTCTCAATTCTTAACTGAACTTTTAAATGGTTTTTAAACAATTTCTAACTTTTTATATTTTTAATTAGACAATGATCCATGCAATTGGCCAAATGTAGTCATTGACATCAATGCCAATAGCTGCCAACATTTGTTCTAGGAATCTAGTCTTGATAGAACATCCATCAAGGGTGATTAATTTTATGCATTCGTACAAGAAACCTAACTTATGCCCAACAATCTATATTAAATATTTAAAATTTTATTTTTACGTTTAATTGAAATTTTAAATTAAATTCAAATAATCAATTGAGCTTGCAAGTTAAGCTTGCAAGTCAAGTTTGAATTTAGTATATTTGAACTCAATAAAAACTTAAACTTCACCAACTCGTTACTATAGCATCGAGTTTGAGTTTGAGTTTTAAGGAACTTGACTCAATTTATTTACAGTTCTATTTACTTTTCTACTTTCAATGATTCTTGAAATATACTATTATACTTTTCATACAGTAAATCTCTCTTATAGTTTTAGGTTGAATGAAATTAGCTCTCTTATATTTCAATTGGATGGGAAAGTGCGTGTCAGTCCTGCCTCTAAAAGAAAATTGGAGTTCCAAACCAAAACGACATTACTTTCTCAAACCCTAACCCTTACTGTTTAGCACCCCTTTTGCAATCATCTGCATCTCTATCTCCATTGCCTCCTTGACTTCTCTGATTCCTTCAATTTTTCTAACACAATCCCAAAATTACAGCCACGATTATAAGGCCACCTAGCGGGAGGTGATTGCTAGAGAAAATCTTGTGGTCAAAGTATCAAAGATTGTTAAAATTTGATGATGTAAACAATTGGAAACCTACATTTGATCAAGTTACGGAGATCAATGCTTGATCTCTCCATCTTTCATCGAAGATAATGATATTAAGAAGATTGTCGAAGATGATAATATTTAATATTGCTTCACAAAAAAGAAGAAGATGGTTCACGTTCCATTGATAGAACTATTTATTTTTACTTTTTTTTTTCTTATTGAAAAATGAAAGATAATTGTGGCTTTACAAAATTTGTCTTGCTCTTATGAATTCAGATCTCTTGATTGATGATTTCTGGTGTTAAAGAATTTCAATTAAACAAGCCAATTTACATTATACAGTACTAAGCCAATTTTTGTTGATGGAGATGATGAATTGCAGTGGCAGAATGGGGTGAAAATAGTGGTTGTTAGGGATTAAGTCGGTGGCGTGAGATTGTGTTTGAAAAATTGAAGGAATTGGAGGAGTTGAGGAGGCAAAGAGGTGATGGAGATGGAGATGATTGTAGAAAGGGCCAAAAATAGTAGAGGTTGGGGATTAAGAGAAATGACACCATTTTGGTTTGGGATTCCAATTTTTTTTTTTTTTTTGTAGGCAAGATTGACACGCACTCACCCATTGATTGAAATAAATTAGTTGAAATTTAATAGATGAAGTAACTTTTAGTTATCATTCCTTTTTCCCTTTCATTAACCATTAAGCTTTTATAGATTTGACAATGTTAGGCTTATTTTTTTAAGGAATAGTAAATTCTTTTTTCGCAGCTAACTCAAGATCAAGAAAAGAAAATATCATATCAATAGAAAAATGGTCCCAAGATTGTTAAATCAACAAGAGCTTACACTACAAAAAAAATAAAATAAGACCTTTATTGTGATGCCAAATTGGCATTTTGCAACTCTTTTTTGTGCTAGAATAAAAAATTTTAGTGCTTTTTTGTTTTAGATCATAAGGCATTTCTTATACATATTTCTTTCAAGTCAAGAAGTGCTTTGACATTATTGGACTTCCCTTTCTCTTCAGGCATTGTAGCAATGCATTTTTCACTAATATTTCTCTTAGTATTCATGACATTTATTATGTTACGAATTGTGTTAAACTACTAATAAGGTGGTTGGGAAAATGCTCTTTTTCTTCCACATAGAACACTTGTCGAGATCATCATTGTCTTCACTTTGAACATATGAGCTCATAATTTGTTCCTTCCTCTTCCTATTTGAAGTAGATCCTTTCTTATACATTTTCCCAGAAAAGTTAGGTCCTTCAAGCTGGTTTAATATATTAGAACCAAACAAAGGGATAGAAGTATGTCTTAGTTTTGTATTTTTGAAATTATGTAGATGTTTTATAAATATATGACCATCATCCAACCATCTACAATGTCTCAAGTAATAGAATTTCTTACTATTATATGGTTATCTTGAGCATTTGCTCATGCCATAGTGAGGACATGCGTAACAATCCTTCCTAGTTCGACTAGACAACATTGCCATTGCTAGAGAATCACTAATGGTCCAAACTAATGTTGCATGCATATTGAAGGTATTCTAAGTTGTTGCATTAACAATTTTAACTCCAACCCATTATTTCTTTAATTTAGCAATCAACAATTGTAAGTAAGCATCACTGTCGTTGCTTGGACCCTTTGGGCTTGGAATTATCATGGAAAGTATGAAGGAAGAATGTTTCATGCACATTTGTGATGATAAAATTATAAGGGATCAAGATAATAGGCTAGATGTTATAAGTAGAGCTCATCGTCCTAAATGGAATGAATTTATCACTTGTTAAACCAAACCTTACATTACACGAGTCTCTAGAGAAATCTTCATGTCTATTATCAAATGATTTCCATGCTAAAGAGTTTGCAAGATGTCTAATCAATCCATCCTCTTGACGGCCTTCATGATGCCATCTCATTAAGGAGGAGGTTTTGGAGAACATGTCCAGACATTGGAATCTAGGTATGAGAGAAAAATAACTTAAACTTTTTTGTAAGCTTCTTCTTTCCATCATTTGAAATAGAAGCTTATTTAGAAATCTCATAGATATGACATTCTTATTAATTCCCCTTGTCTTTCTAATAAAACATACAATCGTTAAGACTTGTAACAATTTTATCATAACTTAATCTAAAGGCTTAAGAAAGTATTTAACTTTTGTAGCCGAATTAGGAAGGTCGATTTCTAGAAATACCTTATTTAATAACTCAAGCAATCTTGTTAATTATTTAGCAAACCATTTTCTTGAGCATTTAAAATGAAAAAGATGAATAGTAAAAGAAAACTAGGATAAGTTATTGCATCTAAGATATAGCCCTTTACTTGCATCTTCCACTAACTTGTAAAACTTAGCTACTGCACCATTAGGTTGGTTACCATGTTTTTGCTACACCACTTTCATCATTGTAATATCCCAAATTTTTGAGAATTTTATCATTTAAGTTAGGGATTCATTTTGGGAAAAATATTATTTTGGTGCTTATTAGCTAAAATATCCAAACTTGAGGGACTTAAAAGAGAAAAAGATTTGGATAAGGATCAGCTATTTTGTTTCCTTCTTTCTTCCTCAACCATTTCGCGTTTCTACTCTTCTTTTTTTCCCCTTACATCGAGCAAGGAAGCCCAACCACCGACGCACCTCCCTTTGAGAAACTGGTAAGAAGCTTGATTTTATCCTCCTTTTCTTATTCAAGAACAAGATTTAAGCTCGGAAATCCCCCTGCAGAAATTCGAATTTGCTCTGCTCTGTTCTTTTCCGTCGGCTGCTCTTCATTGTTTGGGTGTGAGTTCTTCAAAATTCTGGTAAGAAACAGCCATTAAATTCTCTGTTTTTCCTTAAATTGGCTTGGGTTACTCTAAGTTCCTCTTGTTCCTTCAATTTTGGGTTAATTCCGTGAGTCCCCTGCAGAATTACCATCGGCTTCCCCTAGCTTGCAGCTCCAGTTTTGCTTGCTGGAAATTCTGGTATGTGACAGCCCTTTAAGCCTAAAATTATCCATTTAATTTGTTGCCTTTGTGATATCCGAAATTCTGCAAAAAAAGGGATAATTCCGGTAGCTTTAGGACAAAATTTAAGTATTAATTCAAGTGGAATTTATGTGATTGAGTGTTAATTGACTGCTGTGAGATTTTGGAGAAAAATCCCGTGAGATTAGCTATGGTTTTGCCAATTTTTGGAAGTTGCAGTTACTGTTCATTGCGTGATTAGTGTTCACGGGTACTGTTCACGCACTAATGACCAACAATAGGAGGGTTTAAATGTGTAGTTATATTGAGAATAAAATTGAGATGTTTGGTCATATGGTTGAATTTCGTGTGAAGCTCATTGGTTAGGAAATTTGCAAGGTTGTGCTAATAATTCTAGCAAAATCTGAATGTATTTATTTGGAATATTAGGTGCTGCTATGGCTTAGGGCACTGGGATTGAGTTTCGGTATTACGGATTTAAGGTAAGTAAATTATGATAACGCCTTCCGATTTTGAAGCACATTTTAGCTTGTTTTTGAAGTGGTGGTAGGACTAAACCCGTTTTACACAAGTATGACCGATTTGAAATGAAATTATTATTCTTTTTATTGATTTGAGCATGCCTGCTTGGAAATTATTTAACTACCCTGATGATCTGGAAATTATCTATAAAGTATGATTTTCTGTTACCTGCTGCCTGTTTTGTCTCCGATATGGTCATGTTATTCGTGTGCCCGCTAGTGGGAGGTTTATAAACGCTAGCACATGTCGACATGTTATTGATAGAACCGTTTCGTTTTTGTTATTCTGAAATCCTGCTAGTGGGATTATACACTAATAAATCGTGTGCCTGCCAGTGGGAGGTTTATAACACTGGCCATGACCTATAGAGGAGACGTCTATTTCGTTTTCGTACTCGTACTTGTTTTTCGTGATTATACTGGTTGGCATGCTATAAGTTTAATTAAGGGCTATCCATATTTACTTATTGAGTTATCTCATAGTTTTTCCTTGTCCACCATTTCAGGAAGTGAAGTCAAGGACGGGGAAAAACAAGGAACGTGACGAGTTAGAAGGCTAGCCATCTTGTAAATTGAATATAGATTTTAAATATAAATCATGATTTTGTAACTAAACTTTATTTGGAGAGTTTATGATATTAGAGAAAATTTTATAATTTTATCTTCAGATTTTGTGGTATCAAATTGTGGTATGATAAAATTTCGAGCCTTGTGCATTCGCGAGACCCGTTTACGAGTGCACAGCGTCTGCCACGTCCTTGGATTTGGGTTCTGAGGCGTGACAATCATAATCCACATCTACTCATCTTTCATGGTGAACACTAGACTATTCAATGGTTGATGTACTTCAAACTCCAAAAGCATCTTTTAACATTGGATGCATGTCATCATGGTCATTTTGATATTATCATCTTGTTCATTTGATGGAATAACTTGTTGCATGACATCTACATTAAGAGCCATAGATGATGAAATGGATTCCCTATGGAAAATTCACTTGGTATACCCTTTTTAGAAACCACGACGAGTCGAGTGATGCTCGACAACTCCTCTTGTCCTTAAATGAGAATTAAGACAATCAATACATGGGCAACATCTGATGTCTCCATAAGGTGCATTGTTAAACACAAATTCAATGAAATCCATCACCCTTTTACGATAATGGCTTGTTAATCCAACTCTTATTCGTAATTAATAAATCAGAAGGGTTAATTCTAGAATCTAACAAGTAAAGCTTAATTTGGAAAAATATGTCCCATCATACCATGACAAATGAATGAGGAGCAACAAACAATAATATAACCTAAATGTTATTAGCATTCAAAATTAGGAAAAAAAAAAGGAAAGCACAATTTCATCATATCAAAATTTTTTTGTTGTCATTAGCAAGACAATTAAAATAGTCCTATTATTTTATTTTCAATGAATATAAGAATTTTAAAGATGTACATAGAATACACCTATTTAGAACAAAGATAAACTCCTCCAACTGAAACACCAATAACCATTAATGTCAAGTGATAAAGACAGAAGATAAATTGTATTTATTTCACTTTTATTCCATTATGTTTTACTAGAATATCTCTATTGAGAACCTTTATTGTAAGATCTCCTTTTTTAATAAACCTTTTGATTTATCAAGTAGGGGAATGTACTGCATAAGATAAAAAAACAAGAACAAATATTTATAAAAAAATATTGCAGCGGAAATAAAAACTCTTCTAATATAAAATATTTCCTTATGAGAAAACTTGCTTTCAAATCAATTTAAGACTTTATAGAAAGAAAATCAATTACTCGTAAAGGAAAACTAATTTAATGGAAAATATCAAAATACTTAAAGTCATAAACTAAACTAGGCTAAGTCTATTTTTCATTGATTTATAAATTAAATACATAAAAGCAATTTACACAAAAAATGCATGAGCAAATGCTTTTTCAAAGCTTTTCAAAATAATAAAAGCAAAATCATCATTTTGGTAACACATTAATTTGCCTTCTCGATTCTACGAGAATTTTTATGAAAGCCTTTCATTTGCTTCTCTTCGATGGAAGTTTGATTTTCCCAGAATGTATCCTACTTTTTGGCCTAATTCTTCTTCTGATGATCGATTCAACCTCTGATCAAAAAGATATACCTTGGTTATATTTCATCTCTTCAACAAGTTTAGTAATGAGCATAACGGCCCTATTGTTCCGATGGAGATATCAAAAGCCCAGAGGTCCTAACTTCTACATACAAGGAGCACACGGGACCTGTACTGAAGCTCTCAAGTTGGTGACTGATACTCCAATCCACAAATCTAAAATGGGGGGATATCATGAGCTAAAAGTCTAGCAAGTATTAAGTTTAAGTTACAAACTTGGGTTCTAAGACCTTTAGACCTACACCAGGAAGAGTATAATAGACAATTAAACTAAGCCACATAATATTATAAATATTAGTATTTAAATCATAATTTAATGTCACAAAGTTGTTCAGAAACAATTAAACACGTAAAGGAATATCCACTGACATTTGAATCAAATCCATATCATAAAACCATGCTCATAGATGTGATGTCACAAGTATAATGCATAAAACAAAAATCACACAATGCTATAGAGTCTACTGATGTGTGCTAGCAACACTTGTACCGGAGCTAATCATGACACTCACCCTACTGCACAAAGATCCACTAAATACCTCGAAGGGTCCACTAAATACCCCAAGCTTTAAGCTTATGTCCACTTACTTCATAGCCACAAACAAATATAAATGTCCAATAAATTCAAAACACTTTCAAAATAATATAAGAATATTATTTCATTTATGTTTCACAAAATCAATTCCATTTCTAAAACAATCCACTTTAAATATCCCATCCAAAGTCATGGACAACACTCTAAATTTCAAATAAACATATGGAATTATTTTGTCGTATTGGTTTGTAAGAAAATCACCACACAAAGCAAGTACATGAAGTCCACAGTAATATTTATTAATAAAATTTACAATAAACTCATGTATGAATAATAAACACATCATGGATTCATTTTCATACAAGCCCCAACATATGGTATGTCTCTAACAAAATTTGTAATGCCCAAAAGGTCTTTTAAACTAAGGGTTTAAAGTCAAATCTCACTAATTTAGACTAATTTCTAGTATATTATGGTAAATCTATAACCTACCCAAAACTCTAACCCAAATTTGTATCTAATACTCATACTTAGTTGAAAATCAAAGCACCAAATTGAAGAGAACAATAAAAATTAAAAGGGAGTTCAACTAGAAAGTGTGTCCCTAGACATCGCATTTGGCTAGAAAAGGACAGCAAAGTGTAGGGGATCGGCTGTTTTGGAAAGGAAAGATGCAAAGGAATGGTTTGGGTTTGGGAGGCTTAAGGCAAAAAGGGGGGTTTTCTTTTCTAAAATCTTCCAGAAGAAGCTCGGGTGAATTGGTTATCATATTGCCACATGTCTCCAAATTTGGGTAAAATAGTTAAATGGTCTCTAATTATCTAAAGATTTCACATAAGGTTCACATATTCTAAATCTAATCAATTTAATCCTGAAAGCTTTAATATAAAGGACTCTAATTTCTAATCTATTTACTAAAGAACATGGGGTGTTACATTTATAGGGTTATCAAACCACTTTGAAATAACCTAGCATTCCCATTTTTCTAAATAAACCAACACACACAAGCTATCTCCTCCAACAAATTCAAAGAGAACTTCTATATCTAGTGTGACTAGCAACAATGTAATCTAATTTACTCTTCTTGACCCGATTAATACCTAATAATTTTCCTATATTCTTTGTAGCTATATTTTTATTTTAAAAAATATAATCAGAACCAAATTCATAAGCATTCTTAAATGGGTAAAAGTTGACATTGTAAAAGTGTATCAAAGGGAGCTAAATTCAAATCCAAAGTGATAAATTTGGCAATTAAAGTTCACCTACTAGAGGAAAATTAATGAATAACCAACAATTCCAATTCCCTCATAATTATGAAAGTCGAACTCATAACAAACATTGCACCAAAACAAAAGAGGAAGAGTAGGATATTAGAGAAAATAAATTAAATGACTAAAAAAAGAGAATTAGTCAAAATATATATTGATGCGAGAGTCATGCTTTTATTCTTTTATATATCAAAGGCTTTTATTCTTGTAAGAATAGGTCTGAAGGTCCTGAATCTTGGACATACTGCTACAATTCCTTAATAGTCAAAGTGAAGTTAAATCCAACACTTTCCAGTCAAATGGCTGCATGATAAATACAGTGGACATGCTCACACCTGATTTGTCACACAAAATTTCCCGATCCTGAAATTATCGCCTGAAGGGACACGTCACACTTCAATTATCTTGTTAAGCAAGCCACGTGGACACCTCACTGAGGCCTATAAATACCCCCCATGGGCCACCTCAGAAAGGTAATTGAAACCAACTTAAAACTCCTTTTTCATTATTTTAGAGGTAGATTTGATTATTGCTGACTTAAGCATCGAAGTGTCTACCCTGAGGACCCACCTCGGGGCTTTGCAAGTTCATCTAGAGTGAAGATGCAAACTGAAGAAGGATCTTTGGTTTGGTGCAATTACAATTCTCTTTTTTGTTTTTTGTTTTTAATTTTTTTAAATTGCAATGAAGACTTGTTTAAAAATTTTTATTTTTGTTGTAATTTATGAATGATGGTTGGAAAATTATTATTTTTCTTGTAATTTTGTAGTGCCTAGCAAAGAAATAGTTTTCAAAAATCAACACTTAGTGTTTGCATAACAATAGAGTATTATGCATATCAAACATCCTCACACAAGACCTTGCTATTGCAAGTGTCATAATTAGTGTTAACATATATTGAAAGAAAACAACAAAATAATGACTTATAATTATATCATTTATTAAATTTTAACTAGTTTTTTTAATTGAAATGTAAAAAGACTAATTTCATTCAATTTAAAAATATAAGTGAAGATTTATTTATGAAAAAAATTATAGGAATTTCTTTTAATCATCACTAAAAATATAAAGGTAAATTTACCCATTTTCACCTAAAAGTAAAACATCAGTACATAAACATAGTGCATAAACACAACATGTGAGGCATAGGAGCTAGGGACGCCTCACATGCCCTTAAGCATATATTTCTAGAAAAAAGAGGAAGAATAATTAAGTAAAACTCTTTTTATAAAAGAATTTTAGCAATGACTAGGATTTTCTCTCAATATGAGTGTTCGTTGACTACCTTTAGTAATGGTAGTTTTAACTCATTTTGATATGTTTTCTTTGCAATTGTTCTTGGTTTCTCATGTTAGTATCTTGGTTGGAGGTGGCCAATCTTATCCCTTTGTAAAGGCTTGGAAGCAGATTAGGGTGGCTAGTGAGAAAGGAAAACTAGTGACAAGATCTCGATTGCAGCCATCGGCCTTGTTGTTCTACGATTTGATGTTGGGTGACTGGGTGCCAATGAATGGAAGCCTCATGAGCTTAGATTAGGAGGTAGTGAGATGTTTTCTTATGAGCAACCGCCTTAATATTGTAGCTATTGATATGATGTCGGTGTGGGTTCAAAGGCTAGATGTGTTGTTAATTGGCTTGGAGGTAGAGTGGTAGCTGACAATTGCTTTGATCTTATTGGCAATGATGAAATTTGGGTGCTTGTAGGTGTATTGGCTTGCTTGGATTTTTTGAGATTTGATTGTGTAACGAACTAGCCCACTACTGATTCTGTCTGCTTCAATCAATTAGGCTTTATAATTTTAAAACGCATCAATATAGGTTAGTGAGTGTTGACTTATACACCTAGTATCTCTCTTGTGCTTTGTTGACATGAGATCTACCTAGAGGTGTCATATGCACTTCCTCTTCAAGACTTAGTATCTTTGTTGAGATTTGTCCCACCACCATTCAAGAGGTCACATGGATTGACTTTAATACCATATATAATAACCTAATCCATTATAGATATTATTCACCTCACAGTTTTATAAAACATATCATTAAAAATTAACAAGTATTGACTTATACATGCAACATTTCTTTTGTGCTTTGTTGATCTGATATTTGTTTAGAGCTGTCATAGATTGATTGAATTTTTGAAATTCTTTAGATTGATATGTTTCCGAAAAATCAAGAGTTGTTGAAGTTGAGTACAAATTGGTTTCAATTAGCTTTTATGGCAACTAGTATTAGTAAAGGGGAGAGAAAATGTAATATATTATTATAGAAGATTATGTTTCCCTTCATAAAATTGCTGGAATAAGGGTGATCTTCTTTTAATATTTTCCTCATATATTTGAGTTTATGGTAGTGTAGAGTTTTCGCACTTAACCTAAAATGCCAATTTGCTATAAACCTTTGTAAAATGTCCACCTGTAACTTTAGGCACTGAATTTAAATCTCCTTTCTTAAATTTGTAGTTATTCGAAAAAGAAAAAAACTAGTAGTGTGGAGTTATCGAGATTTCTCATGAACTACATTATTCTGGAACGAAATTAATATATATTTAGAAATGCTAATGAATACTAGGTGAAATTAGTAACCATTATGTCATGTTTTATTTTTCCCTATTATTAGTTTTGTATTTTATTATTACTAGTTATATTAATAAAATTTGTTTTTAAAAAAATAGAATACAAAAAAAATATATATAACAAGCATGTATATATTTAATAAATATACTCAAGTTTTGATTATACTTTTGTTTAAATTATTTATTTTTTTATAAAAAATAAAAATTAGTATATTTTGACATTAAAATATTAAAGTTTTTTATGAAATTGACATTTAAACAATCAGAATTTTTTATAAAATTATTTAAATATTTTTAATAAATTTATAAACTTTTTTATATTAATTTATTAAAATTATTTAAATAACTTCATAAAAAATTTTAATATTTCGCATCTTAATATTCACATCCCTAAAAAAGGAAAAAAATTCCTCATGTAAAACTCTCGTTCAATAATTTTAGTTGATCAATTTTTTTTTTTCTATTCACACCATTTATTTTTTATATCGAAATATTTGTTAAAAGAAAAACAACAGACCTAAAAAATAAAAATAAAGACACCACGGGAAGGGCGCGGTCTCTCCCTCAGTAAATCTTCCTCCTACATGTTAGTTTTGAAACTGTTCCTTTTCTTTTTCCAGGAAACCTTTTTATATCCTCTCCCTCAACAATTTCCTAACTTCATCACAGGTAATTGCAATTACAATCCGTCGATCTATTTTAGCAAAGAAAAAAAAATCTCTCGATCTATCAATGTCTGCATATAATTCTTTTAATGTATAATTGTTTAATTGATCGTAGTTTTTCTTGAATTTTTATGAAAATCAGAATCTAATTTGTTCTTCTGGTTTGAATGCTTCTGATATTCTTAGCAATAATCTAATCTCTTGCGACGTTGAAATTCGAATCTTATTCTGTCTGATTTTCTTTCAGTTATATCCTTCTGAATTCTAGGCAGGTGATTTATATGTGGTGTTGATGCCATTTTCATTTTGTCCTAGGTTTTTGATCTGGGTTCGCTCTAGAAATCGCAATTTTTTTTTTTTTTTGGTTAATTTTCTTTCGACGGGTGGAATAGAATACATGGATCCAGCTTCAAGTCAAACAGAGTTCGATTACTTGTTCAAGTTGCTGATGATCGGGGATTCCGGCGTTGGAAAGAGCAGTCTTCTTTTGAGTTTCACTTCTGACACCTTCGAAGATCTCTCACCCACCATTGGTCAGTCTATTCATAATTAATTTAATTGCAATTAGTTTTTCAATTATTTGGTGTCTTGTGCATTTTCAACAATACCTAGAATCAGATAATCTCCTATGGATTATGGTATCAAATCTTTTTATTATAAGTATGGAAGAGGGACAGGCAAATGTTATTGTTTGTAAAACTTATGGTTGGTTAAAAGAAAACATTTTTGCAATTTTTATCATGGGTACCTGGACCTTAACTGCTTAAGGAAATGAAGGAGCTTACTTTATGTCCATCAAACCTGCTTTTCCCTGATATCCTAATTTGAATCTCTGCGTACTTTGTTGTACAGGTGTTGATTTTAAGGTGAAATATGTCAATCTTGGTGGTAAGAAGCTGAAGCTTGCAATTTGGGATACAGGTAAATAAAATTTGTTACCGTTATTTGCTTTTCCATAATGTTTCATTTTAGATTTATTTTAGATTCCTGTGTTGACACATATCAACCACCTAAAATGGATAATGGTATAATATTAAAGAAATGTCATGTTCACCCTTATGGACATGAATGGGTGTCCAACACCTTGGCCTGAGTTTGATGAATCCAATCTGTTTGCTACATAAATTCTCGTTTATCGATTTGCATTTTTATTGTACTAATTAAGTTCTAATAAAAACCACATTGATGTATGGATGAGATCATGCACTGTAAGGTTGGTTGAACTGAGTTTTACTTTTGTTTCCCTTGTTAACTTGCTCCTATAATTTTATTAAGTTTACTTAGATCCTGAGTTTAATAACGTAGTTATGGTTTTGTTCCATTAAGGTTCATGTTACAAAGACACATCATCAATCAAATTAATACACTTTCCAGTATGTAGGTCTTTTGGCTTTCCAATACAGTCACCATCTGTAATTATGATATCATCTCTTTGTCCAGATAAACTATCTATGCCTGCTTTGAGATTATCGCTATAGTGTCATTATTTATACTCCCTCCATACCAATATAACTGTCATTTATTTCAGTTTTTCTAAAGATTAAGAATTTAGAAACAATTTATCGGTTTTCCTATAGTAAGCTTAAAGAAAGAGATAAGATAAAGAGAAACTTTTAGTGATAGGGTGGATAATTAAAATTAGGGGATAAGAATAGGGTTAGAGTGAGAAAAAATATTGTTCTCCCTTGAAAAATAAAAATGACAATTAATTTAGGACAAATTAGTAAAAAAAAGACAGTTATTTTGGGACAAAGGAAGTAAAAAAACAAAATGAAATCTAATCACTTCATGAGTCATATAATTACAGCTAGTGTCATTACTTATAGTTACATAATTTTAGTTTGTTGCTTTAGTGTCATTACCCACAACTGCTTCTAATCTAAGGTTACAGTCTTTGCCTCTTTGGCCTTAATGATTATCACTAGAACTAAATCAATATTAAGGCTATTATGATGTTAATTAATCTCTGGTGTGATCTTGCTAGTTTGACAGGATAAGATTTGTGTTTTTTTAGCGATTTGTAGAACTCATCTTATTACCTTTTAATGTCTTGATCATGCAGCTGGTCAGGAAAGATTCAGAACATTGACAAGTTCATACTACAGAGGTGCACAGGGGATCATTATGGGTAATCTTTGACCTTTATTTTCATTACTGTATTTGCCTCTTCCTGTTTCTCCATGATTCCTGCCATCCTTTGCTCTCTTTTTATATTCAGAAAGTTGTTGTTTGATACCTCATTTTCATTGCAAACACGACACAGTTAAACATGCACTCTTTCATTTTATTGCTAGTTATAGGTCCATGAGTTGTAATGTCTTGGCGTGTATTTTGTTCCATGGGTGGATAGAAACAAACCCCAAGCACTGAACAATTTGAAGTTTTATCTAGCCACTAGCATTACAACTCTAATAATGCTTACCTGATTTCAGTAGTTGGTCTCTTCTCTCCTTTAATCTCAATCTATTTGTTATTTATTTATTTTTAATATTGGAGGAAGAGGGATTCGGAACTATCTCTTTAAGGATGGAGGGACATCCACCTCTCATGTTATTTATTGATTTATTTTTTAATATTGGGTTCGGGGGAATTTGGATCTCTCTCTTTAGGGATGAAGGGACATCCACCTTATGGATTGAGCTACAAGGTCAAGTCCTCTTTAGTATCATTTTAGAATGCGCTGCAGTGGCATATTCAACCAGCGTCAGTGGATAACATCCTCGTGATTAAAGATGATATATTCTTTATGTCTCAACTCATCAAGGACCATAAAAAGATGTCCCAATTGAACAAATGAAGCCTTCTGTTCTGTTATTTAGTGAGAGCATTTTTGTGACATAGTTGTTTCTAGCTGATGTCCGTTTGTGAAGTGATCATTTGCTTTTTGCAATATGGCAGTTTATGATGTAACGCGGCGAGAAACATTTACAAATCTTTCTGAAGTTTGGATCAAGGAAATTGACTTATATTCAACAAATCAAGACTGCATCAAGATGCTAGTTGGAAATAAAGTTGACAAGGTAACTTTGTAGAGATCTGGCAGATTTAAGTTCTCATACATTTCTTCTATTTTGTCCCCTCTGGCTATCTACATAATGATGCTCTAGGTACTAAATTAACCATTACCCAAATGTATTGTTGTTCAGGCCTTTGTTTCTTTTTGGCTTGCTTTCTTGTTGGGAGTGGGACAGGCAATTACGAGGGTGTTTGAGCTTAAAATTGTGCTTAGTGCTAACAAGAAGATTTTAGTGCTCATAAGCACTCTGCTTATTACTTACCTCGTTGGATAGAATGTTCTTATAAGCATTTGGTGCTTTATACATAAGGGTATCCTTAGTCAAACATGCTTAAAATGAAGTGGAAACAATGGGAAAAGAAGGTTAGGATTAAGCTACTACTACCACTATGTGCTTATTACTTACCTTGTTGGATAAAATGCTTTACACATAAAGGTATGAGGCTGTTTGTTGTAGCTATTTTTGAGACTTATAAGCAAAAATTTCAAAATGTCTCTGTAGAGTTTGAAATATTTTGGAGGAATGTTTGCTTTTTCGCAAAAAAAGTGCTAAAAAACAAGATTTGGAGGAAACAAGGAATTGTTGCATTTTGCAAAACTTGCTTATAAGCAACTTCTTCCCAAAAAATCAAGTTTTCAAACAAAAGAAACAAAGATTTTGAAAATTTTTTTAAATGGCAACTCTTGGACCAGCTTTGCCAAACAACTTCTATATTTATTGTCTCTACTACTTATAAGTCACTTTAAAAGCCAATTTTTGAAATCTCCATTTGATAAATTTTCAAATTTGTAAGAGAATTTGCTTAAAAGCAAGTTTGCTTTTATAATCCACCAAACAGCTCCCTAGTCAAACATATGCTGAAAATGAAGTGGGTTATTGTTATTGTTACTGTTATTGTTATTATCTATGAAGCATGAATACTATTCTCATCAGAGTGTCTGTGTCAGACACACTTTTTTTGAGTATCTGATTTTTTAATTATTTTTTTAATTTTGAGTATGCAGGGGACATGTCTGGGACACATTGACAAGTTAAATTAAAAAATTTATCAATTTTTGTGGATGACATGACACTTTTTTAAAAGAATAGGCAAAATGGGTGGGTATTTTCCAACTTTTACCTATAAAATCTCATTAATAAGGAAATAAAAATCTGAAAGGCTATTTGCCTTTGAAAGCCTGATCATCATTTTCTGTTCTTCAAAATAAATAAATAAATAAATAATAAAAAAAGGCTCCATTGTCTCCCTTACCGTACCAGGTGATACTAGTGTGCATGATCCATTGGCGTTGTTTGCACCTAACTGACATTAGAAGGATTTGAATCATGTGCTTAATGTCTCTCAAGCGTGTCTTGAGCATGTCCAGAATAAAAATAAGGTAAAAATAAAAATAAATAATTAGATAGTCAAAATATGCATGTCCAGAGTGTGTTTGTGTGTCGGACACGAACACTCAATGAGAAGAATAAGGTGTTTGTGCTTCATGGCTAGTCATTGATAGTAATTTCTTCAAGTTTTTCTATGACAATGGAAGATCAAGTCTATTTTTTTTGCAAAGTTAGGTAGTAGTAAATAATGTGGATTTTCTATGTATTTTATGCATTTTAATTGATATATATACTCATATTTTGTTTTGTACTAAAATTCAATTAAGGTACCATTTACGATAAAACTGTTTTATGATATGGCCAATACCATTTTTAGGTGACAAGGAAATAGGCATAATAGATAAATTTAAATGTCTGTTGACTGTTAATTTCTGCCTTCCCCTGCAGACTGTAGTGTGGCAGAACAAGGAAATTTCTTATTGGTGTTAATGGCTTCTCTAGTGTTGAGTTGTAAAAGAACCAAGACTCTAATGAGCTGCTCAGCCTTAACTTTGTTTAGGTTTAGCTTGAATTCAATTGAAATCAAGCTCAAGGTTGAAGAGGTCTGGCTCCAAAACTCACAAACAAACTCACTTATATATTGATAGTATATTTCTTATTACTCCCTCTCCATCTCAAAATAACTATCTTTTTTGACTTTTTCTCAAAATTAAGGATTTGGAGACAATTCATTTATTTATCTATATTACCCTTAGGAAAAAGTTAAAGAAGATACAGTAAGATTTTTTTGTGATGGGATAATTAATCAAAATAAATAAATAATAATAGGATTATAGTAGGAAAAAATGTCTACCCTAAAAAATGAAAAAATGATAACTAATTTGGGACAAACTCAAAGTCAAATAATGACAATCAAGGTTGCAGAAAGCACTAGGCGATGGTGGGTGGTTGCCCACGGCCTAGAGCCTAGAGTGCATAGGCAGTGCCTAGGCTACCTAGGTGGGTTTTTTTTTTAATAATAATTTTTTGATATAATTCTAAGAAAATAAGAAAAAATGTAAAAAATATTTAAAAATTATAAAATAAATAGAAAAATTAAACTTTTTTCTATTCATTATCATGTCTAAAGAGCAGATTTTAGGGGAATTACTTGGCATTTAATGTTTTTGTAATATAATTTTTATAATAAATTAAATGACATCATTTCATTAGGCTAAAAAATTAATTAAAAAAATTTGCTCAGGTGCTTTAGGTGGCATTAGGTGTGCCTAGTAGTTCTTGGGCGTGCTTAATTGATTTGGGTAGTGCAAATTGTATTGAATTTTTGCCTAGAGGCTGATGTGGGTGGAATGGCACCGCCTAGGCCCGCTTTTTACAACATTGACGACAGTTATTTTGGGACTAAGGGAGTATTAATAGAAGTGTAATTGAATTATGTTATCTATATATTACTTCTTGAAGTTTGTAATCATTTAGTATTTTTTATTTTTTATTTTTTTTTATGAATTGCATAGAGAAAACTCCAGAGTACCCTACATTTCTGCATGTAATGTCCTAACCTTCATGTTCTTTACGTTCCTTCTTATATTCCTGCACATCCTAACTTGCATTTCCTTTATGTTCCCCGTTATATTCTTGCATGTCCTAACCTGCATCAATTATATTACTTCAATAGTTTAGGAGGTCTGGTTATCAAACTTGCAGTCAAACTCAAATATTAAGTTTGATTAAGCGAG
Source organism: Rubroshorea leprosula (assembly GCA_020521535.1). Taxonomy (NCBI): domain Eukaryota; kingdom Viridiplantae; phylum Streptophyta; class Magnoliopsida; order Malvales; family Dipterocarpaceae; genus Rubroshorea; species Rubroshorea leprosula. The sequence goes on along the minus strand of BPVZ01000058.1, from coordinate 571,466 downwards.
TTTGAGCTTCAAAATAAAGCAATCAAGATTGAGCTCAAGCTTTAGCCCAAAAAAAAAAAAAAAAAAAATATCACTCCATTTGAGTTTAGAATAGTAAAAGTTCAGCTTGGCTTGACGTATTCAGTGGTGCACTAAATATCACGTGGCGACACCCCATCTGTGGAGGGAGGTGGGGAGTGAGTCTTCTGATACTACTGATATTTTCCATAATAAAAGATTTAACAGGTGTTCTGTAGTTGACATCATTCCACTTTATATGGCCTGAATAAAACCAAAGAATTAATATTTTGAAGTCTTAGGCTTTCCTTAAGTTGTGTGATAATATTCTGTTTCCTATTTTCCATCTGTTGGGCTTTCCTGTATCTAGTCTTTTAGGCGCACACATTGGAGCAAATTACTTGGGTGTATTGTTGAAGGCACTTTTTCATCTATTATCAGGTGTCTGTTGTTTATTCCCCTATCCCATGGTTTTTCTATGTTGCTTGTTATTTGGATGTCCTGGCATATCAAGGCAAATTACTTGTTTGTCTTGCAGAATGTTGCTAGCACTTTTGCATCTAATATCTAATATGTATGTGTTTCAGGACTGTTTTCATGTAATGTATTGTAGTTTATTGTTTATTTTTTTTTTTGGTCTGCACTTCAAAGTTTCTTGCAATCTGGATCATAAATCTTTTTTCAGGAAAGTGAGAGAGTTGTGACAAAGAAAGAAGGAATAAACTTTGCGAGGGAATATGGGTGTCTTTTCATTGAATGCAGTGCTAAAACACGTGCTAATGTTCAACAGTGCTTTGAAGAGCTGGTTCTAAAGGTATTGGAGACACTGATCTTTGCTGCTATTTTATTGATTACTTGGTATGTGAAATAAACTATGTATGCCGGTTGCCAAATTGTTTTGTGATGTTGGGATTGGTAGGCGTTTCCTGAGCAACCCCTTTTATTGACTTAATAAATCTTGAAAATGATGTTGCTTTCATATGCAGATTTTGGATACCCCTAGCCTTTTAGCTGAGGGATCCAAAGGTATCAAAAAGAACATCTTCAAACAGAAACCACCCCAGGCTGATGCATCTACAAGCAGTTGTTGCTGATTTTCTGACTCAATTTCTGATTTCAAGCCCCAAGCATGGTCGTTCACTCAGCTGGAGACCATCGATTGTGCTTGGTTTCTATTTAACAGGAAATGCACATTGCATGTAGTATACTATTATTGTGAATAATGCTCGCCCATTGCCATATCTTGCGTTAGGTTCAGAGATATCGCTGCGATACCAAAACAATTCAGTTGTTAAAAAACAAGCAAAAAAGAGAGAAGGTTTTCATTTGTGATAGAAAATTACCTTTTTCGGTGGTATAAGGTTTGATTGACGATGTGTGTGTAAAATAACATCCTCTAGTAATCATTTCTTGTGATTTCTGCCTGAGTTGGAAAAATTGGAATTGTAATTAAATGCAGATTATTTCGTGTATATGTAACGTCGACGAACCACTACCTCCGTCTCCTAATAACTGATGGGTCTTTTTTTTCTTTTCTTTTCTTTTTTCCATAAGAGTTTATGGATAATTTGTATATTTATTTATATTGTCCTTACAAAAGATTATATAAGAAGGAATTTTGGTGGCAGGTGAAAAATTGAAGTTGAGAGAAAGCAATAGGGTTCAAGTAATAAAAAAAAAAAAAAAAAAAAAAGGGGATTTTATGACAGTTATTTTTTTGTGAGTGTGAATGTGATTTGTCTAGTTTATGTCTAAATAAAATTTTTATCTTTGTTGTTGTTAATATTATTTATTTATTCTAGTCATAATTTGTTGAGAAGGAATTCACTTGCATACAAGTATTATAAATTATTTTTACACAATTTGAATTATTTATATTATTTACTTTTAATAATTAAGATTTACCATAATTTTTTTAATGAAAAAATTATTTTTAATAAATGTAAATAAATATCAACTATTAAAAATGGATAGATAATAGTTAAAATTTTAAATAAATATTGTATATAAAATTTATATATAAATAAATTCCTACTTTAATTTGTTTCCTTAAAAATCTTCTTTTTGATTGCTGCATAGCAGAATAGCACAACCATGTAACTTGCTTTATTCAATGCAAGAAAGATGAATTTTTTTATGATCTTTTTCTTTCAAGCGGTAGACCGGGATGATTGGAAGAATGTTGATTACTTGATTATATGATAAAATGGGCATCATATGAAACAATGTTTTAGAAACAGATGCTTTTCTGTAAAATGTGTTACAAACTCACCTTAACATAGATGAAGTAAACATGTTGGTTGGGCTTACATACGGGTTAGGTCGTGGCAGGGCACAAATTAATAAGAATTGGGTCAAATAAGTCACAGGTTGGTAAGGAATGACCCTAACTCAACTCATGTTTATAGAGTCATCCTGGGTCTCTCTTTT